>PVJA010013753.1:0-48867 GCA_004027025.1 Myocastor coypus | reverse complement strand
TTCTTTCCTTCCCTTCTCCCTCCCTCCCTCCCTCCCTCTCTCTCTCCCTTTTTCCTGTTGTTTGGAGGGACACAGATGAAGCCCAGGGCCTGTGCATGCTAGGCAAGGGTCCCATGACCGAGCTTCACTCCCAGCTTCTCCATATCTCAAATCTCCATTCCTTGATGACAGATAGAGATTCTTGCTGTGTTACTGAAAGTCTTTACAGGTTACCAGGCTGACCCCAAGCCCTGTCATTTTCCTGCTATACCACACTACTATTGCCCCCAGGGTGGGGCAAGCAGGAAAGCATGGCCAAAGAAAATGAGCATCCTCACAGGACAGCTGGGTTTGGATGGTGGCCAGCAGCAGTACAGTCATGAAGCTCTCTGGCCAAATGTACAGCCTTGGGAAAGCCACTGAACCCCTCAGAACCTCAGTTTTCCTTGAGTGGAAAATGAGGGTGATCAAGCCAGGACACGTGGAAGCAGTGCTGTGTGTTTTGTTTTGTTTTTCTCAGTGATCTTGTAGTTCCTCAAATCTGTGTTGCAGGACTCCCAGTCCTTGTGGGCTCAGTGCTGGCTTCTGGGAGACACTGCACTCAGTGCCCACAGCCTGGAGGAATCTACCCCAAGCATGTGAGTGACATCCCAAGGTGTGGCCATTCTAGAGAGTCCTAAGTGCCCTAACCACCAGCCAAAGTGACAGGAGTTTAGAACAGTGACTTTAGCACTCCGTGACAGGACAGGGCTCCCTCTGATACCTGCCTGGCACCTTGGCATTAGGCCGCCAGGGCCTGGAGGATGGGAGCTCTGGCCTGCCTCAGAGTGCTAAAGTCACCCAACACACAAGTGTAGAGGAAGCAGAGTCTGAAGGCTTCCAGAGAGGCCTTGGCTTCCTGCAGGTCAGCTCCTTCATAATAGCAAGCATTGTCTGCTTGATGACAGGGGGCTCCAGGACGATGGATCCTCTGTGAATGAGGTTCTTAGGAAAGTTTGCTTCTGAGCACCAAATTTGATTGCTTTCTCTTTTTTTTTTTTTTTTTTTTTCCGGTTGGCTCGGGCTGCCTCAAGAGTGGGTGTGGGGATTGATCCACCATGCCCTGTGCCTGACTGGGATTGCCTGCACAGGCATTTAAACCACTGAGCTAACCTGAAAGTGTTCTTTCTCTTCTTAGGAAAGAGCCACCAAGTTGAGTCTGGTCTTAACCTAATCCTGACCCCGACCCAACCCTGCCCTTTGGACCCTATCTGGTCAGCCTGGCTAGGGCGGTCCTTCTCAGAGGCCTGGAAGCAGCAGCTCTTTGTCCTGTTCTGCTGACTTCACACGCTACCACGTATAACTGATTGTTGCCCACTCAAGCAACGATAAGTGAGGCCTTTAACCTAGAACCAAAGCTGGTAGCTGGTCCCAGGAATAACAGCTAGACAAAGACAATAACTGTAAAGTTCAGGAGTGGGAGTGGACAGGCTCCCTGTTGCCTAGAGGAAATGAGCATGAATTATTCATCAGGAAGAGAACGAACTGTCTGTAGGGCAGGCTCCAAGGCACAGTGCTCCTCTAGCATACATGAGGCCTTGGGCTCCATCCTTAGCACCGAAAAGCAAAGCCAAGCAAAATGAAACAAAGCAGAACATGAGCATCACGGTGGTATTTCAGCCAAGACCCACTGGTCTTCATCCCCGCTCTCTCTCTGTTGCCTAACAGTCCAATGTGCTCCAATACATCTAGTTTTACATAACTTTCATTGAGTTGAGTTTCAGACAAGTTAAAGGATCCTAAGTGGAGGACGGTGGCATGAGAAGAGCAAATGCAATAGCGCCAGGATCTGGGGCAGGGGCTGTCAGGGTGGCTCGGGCGGGGGCAGAGGCCAGGACCAGAAGGAAGTCGGGCTGTGGAGAAGACAGGCTGGACATAAAGCAGACGTCCGAGGCTGCGTCAGCAAACACAGCTCTTCACTCAGCAAGGGGAGGAGAAACATGGGGTGGGGGGGGTGCTGTGGTGAGGCCTTGTGGGGTTGGGAGTTCAGTATTTGAGCTTCAGGGAGAGATTCTAGGCTGGAGATGGGCACTTAGCTGCTTCACCATAGTGACTGAGGAGTGAGTTAGATTATTTAGGACATTGTAGAAAGGGCCAAAGCAGGTTCTGCTCGATCCACAGGAAAGGAGTGTCCTCCTTGGCAGGCAGTGGAGAAAACAGAGCCTGTGTTCTTTCCTCATTCCTTTACTATATTAGGGGCAAAAGGCAGGCAACTCTATGGGTATAATGATCTCTGCTTGATAGGAAGAGAAAAAAGGGGGCTGGGGGTGTTCACCAGTCTTTCTGGGATGAAACAGCAGCGTGAAGGTAATGGGACTCTCTCACAGCCTCAAGGGGTGTCCAGGCTGCCGAGGGCAAAGGTAGAGCCCAGTGTGCCCAGAGTGGCGCTGTGGGCAGCGCAGGGCCCGAGCCCACAGCAGATCATGCTTCCTCTCTGGCTAATGCAGCCTTCAGAAGTGGGGATAAAGACCCATTATTCCCATTATCTGTGCAGTTACAAACAACCATTGGGGTGCAGACCACCCTGGCACAAGGCCCTTGCTCCTGCCTGCTGAGTCCGTGCACACACCTGTGACCACGTCCAGCTATGAGTGTGGCGGGCACCACTGTCCAGTGAGGCCTCCCTCCGTGGGCCACACCCACCCCTCATTGTTCGGCATCTTGCACCTTCTTGCCAGCATATTCCTCCCAGTATGAGTGAAAATATCTGCTAGGAATCTTGAAAACCACAGAAGAAAGGTGAGGCTAAGGTGCCCTAGGAATGCTCATTATGGAAAGAAAAGGTACAAGTGACCCCGGGTATGGAGAGCAGGGGACACACATGGCATGAGGTGGGCAGGAGCAATGCGTGCCCAGGAGGCAGATGTCACATTGGGAAATGCAGCGTCTTGGTTACTTTTCTCTCACTGCTGGGACGAAATACCCCAAACCCTAAATTAAAGAAGGGAAGGTTCATTTAGCTCAGTCAGTGGAGGCTTCAATCCCTACTCAGCTGGCTCCCAGGAGAGTGGCACGCGGCGCAGGGCAGCAATTCATGGCGGTGGAAAAGAGCAAGGGCCAAAGGAAGCAGTGGCAACAACACCAGCAGAGAAGAAGTCTGTCTGCCTTCTGTGGCCTTCAGGCCGTCAGCCCCAGGCCCTCCCTGAGCGCAGCATTCACACCCATAATCCCAGCACTGCGTCATAAATTATTCACAAAGTCTAGAAGCCCATCCCAGTGACTATCTGAGGCTTTGGAGGGACACTCAGATACAAACCGTAACATGCAGGGACCAAAGCACAGTTCCCAGGACTGCAGAACTATGAGCAAAGGAAAAGCAAACAGAAGTCCGTGTGGATTATTTGTTTACCCCAGTGAGTCCCGTTTTCAACCACAGACAACAGGTCACAGCTGTTTGCTTCCTGAGTCATTGTTTGTATTTATTTATTTATTTATTTATTTATTTATTTATTTATTTGTCTTTTTGAGACAGGGTCTCGCTATGCAGTTGAGGCTGGCCTTGAGCTCACTTTGGTAGCCCAGGCTGGTCTTGAACTCACATCAGTCCTCCTGCCTCAGCCTCCCGAGTGCTGGGATTACAGGCGTGCACCACCACGCCCAGCTTCATTGTTTTTTTAGACCGGGTCTCGCTAGGCAGTTGAGGCTCACTTTGGGCTCACAATATAGCTCATTTTGACCTTGAAATCTGCAGTGATCCTCCTGCCTCAGCCTTCCAAATGCTGGGAGTGCAGGTGTATACCACCACACCCACCCACTTGCTGAGTTTTAAATGTCAAAAGGAAAGGCTCCAAGGAGCGGGCCAGGTAGCTCAGTGGCTTAAAGGGTCTGCTTAGGCAGCATGCAGCAGCCAGGGTTCGATCCCTGGTGTGCCACGCTGGCCTAGCCCCCAGGGTGCACTGAGAGGGCAACTGAGACTGAGTGTGGTGGTGCAAGCCTGTCATCCCAGCACTTGGGAGGCTGAAAACAGGAGAATGACTAGGAGACCAGTCTGTGTAGTGAGACCCTGTAGATCCTGTACTAAATTAAAAAACAAAGAAAGAAGAAAGAAAGAAAGAAATAGAAAGAAAGAAAAAAAGCTCTAGCCAGTCCTCAGACATGGATGTGGCATTTTTACCCACTGCTGCCAGCCACCACCTCCTGCCCTCTCCCCAGCACGTATTTAGCTGAAGTCAGTTGGACCATGGCGGTTCGCAACTGGGCCTTTTCACCTGTGTCAGGATGCTCAGTGGCACTTGTTTCCAGTCGTTATGGTGTCGCTCTCACCACCATCTGTGTTTGCAGAAACGGAATGTACACCCAGCAGCGTAGTCTGTCCTGGGCCATGACACCCAGACAGCTTCACACTTTCCGTACTGTAGGGGTTGCATCTGACATCTGAGGAGAGATTTTTGGTGGTTTGTGACATAGATGCATCAGAGGCTCAGGGATAAACAGATACAGTGGCTGAGCTTTCGAGATGACAGTCTATTTGAGACCATGGAAGATGAACTCCTGCTGGCCACATCTTCACCAGCTGCCTGGGAGTCGCAGGGATTAAAGGACCTTCGGTTTTCCCAGAGAGCAATGTGGAAGAATGCAGAGGCAGAGAGGAGACAGATGCTTCCTGGCACTGCCAGCTAAAATAACCAAGGGGCCTAGCGTCAGAGACCAGGAATGAGTGGGCAGAAGGGCAGCCCCTTGGTGAGCCCGGAGGCCAGCCGAGTATCAGGCTGCAGCAGGAAGTGAACTACACACCCAGTTTTGTCCACTGCTCCTCCTCAAAGCCTCTCCATTGGCCTCAGTTACTTCTGGGGAAACTGAGGCCACAAAAAATATCTTGGCTTAAGTCACCAAGAGGCTAATGGCAGAGAGAAATCTCTGAAATCTGAGCACTCAGGCACATCCTCTTCACATCCAGCAAACAATGCATGGAAAGACAAAATTTCCTGAGAACCAGAACCAAAGTCTAGAGCTGCTGCTTGTGTGGAGCGGAGGGGGGGTGGGGGGTGGGGGGTGGAGGAAGCTGACCTGATCTGGGGGGCTGGCAGCTGCAGGGAGGTTCCTGTGGAACCCAGCTGTGGGTGAGCAGGGTGGTTGGGGGCAGCTGGGCACAGGCAGGGGTGGGGGCTTAGCAGGAGCTCCTGGGTGGGCCCGCTGCTAGGTCATATTCCCAAGAGGAATGAAAGCACCCCACACAAAGACTCGGGCATGCATGACCGCAGCAGGGCTCTAACAGCCAGAAAGTAGAAACAGCCAAATGTCCACGAACTCATGAAGTGGCAAAACGTTGTTCAAGAGAGCCAGACCATAAACTACAGCTCAGCAATAACAAGGAAACAAGGAATACAGTGCGGATGTGTGCTGGGACACCGATGAGCCTGGAAGACGCCGGAGTGAGAGCAGTCAGACCCAGAGGACCACAGAGTACACATTTCCATTTATATGCACCAGGCAGAAGCCAGAGGGAGGACAGCAAGGTTGCTTCCGGCAGTGGGGGAGTGGGTGATGGCTTAGGGCCGTGGGATTCTTTCTTGGGTGGCAAAATGTAGTGATGGATACGCAACTGCATGAACACGCCAGAAGTCCTCAGCAGGTGCCCTTTACATGGCGAGTGTCATGTTTTATTCATTATATTTCAACATAGCTACAAAAAGAAAAAATCTCACCACATATAACACTTAAGATTAAATGAGCTAAGAATAAAAAGTAACACACAGTCCCGGGGAGATGGCTCAGCAGTCTAAAGTGCCTGCTTAGGCAAGCTTAGGTTTGATCCCTGGTACCACATGCTGTGCCAGCCTCATCCCCAGGGCAGGCTGAGCTGGCCACAGTATATTAAAGATAATAATAATAATAAAGTGACAAAACAAAACAAAACAACAACAAAACCAGACATTTGGCAGGCATTCAGTAGGGGCTGAATTTTACTCTGTGAGCAGTCTTTAGCAAGCTGGTTTAAACAAAACCTTAAAAACAGTTCTAGTGTCAGTGTGAGAATGCCCCCCTTGGCTGTGTCCTGGGTGGTGACCTCCTCCCTGGGCCCCACCCCGGCCTCCGTGGAAATGTTGTATGTGCTTCACCCCAGCTCGGGTGCCACCTGCCAGTACATCTGTCATGTCCTCACCATGTGGGCGTGGGCTCTTGTCACTGTCTGACTTGTTCTGAGTTTTTGCCAGCACAGTCTGTCCATGTGAGCTGCTGTCTGTGCCCCTGGAGGTGCCTACACCCAGGGTGTGACCCTGTCCTTCAAGGGCTCTCCGTGCGCATGCTCAGCGTCTCCTCGGGCAGCACTGGCAGCGGGCACACTAAGGCAGCACATGCCCTCCGTATTGGCCTGTGGTTATGTGACATTAAGTGGCAAGAAAAACATGGCAGGTATAAGTAAGGTTCCTGATCAGCTGGTTAAGGAAGGGAGATGGGGAGACCATGTCACAGGAACCCTTCAAAGCAGGGGTGGCTGGCTGGTGGCAGAAGAGCAGCCGAGACCTAACATGGAGGAGCTTTTCAGCCACTGCTAGAGTGCCAGAGAGCCTGGCCTGAGCAGTCTTCCCTACAAGGCAGCTCCTGGATGACAACCAGAGAAATAAGATACCCTGAGGCCGGGAGTGCTCATGCACACTTGTAATCCCAGCATTTGGGAGGCTGAGGCAGGAGGATCAGTGTGAGTTCAAGACCTGCCTGGGCTACAAAAGGGAGCTCAAGGCCAGCTAGAACTGCATAGTGAGACCCTGTCTCAACAAAACAAAACAAACAAACAAACAAAAAAAGAGGCCCCGAGGTCATCAGCCGCACGGACCAGGACTCTGCCAGCTGCTTGAAAATGCTGGGATGTGGATTCTTCCAGCGTCAGGCCAGCTACTCTAGCCCTAACCAGAGAACCTGGTTGTATTTCTGACTGGCAGAACAGTTAGATAATTGACAGGTGCTATTTTGAACAGCTAGATGTTGTGATGATTCATTATGCGACCAAGGGCTACAGACAGCACACATTGCTAGAGGGAATATTTATCCCTACTTATAAGAGAGGAGACCCAAACAGGGCCTGGGCAAGGCTACTCACACAGGACAGCAGATGTGGTGGCTGGGCTCAGCCGCAGAGGAGGGCAGAAGCCAACAAACACTTCCAGAGGTAAATACTTCAGCCTTTGTGGCCACATGCTTTTGGTCACAGCTACTCTTACTTCTAACATCATAACACAAGCATGAAAAGCACGAGCATGGCTACGTCCTAAAAGAATTGTATGGACATGAAAATATGAACTTCATAAAGGTTCTATGCATCACTGCATATTTTTTCATTAAAAACACTGTATAAGATCCCATTTTCAATTGCAAACTACCTAAAAAGGTAGTAGGGCCTGTGGTGTGGCAGAGGTGGAAGGCTTGCCTACGCAGTGTGAGGGCCCTGGGCTCCATCCCCAGCTCTGATGAAGAGAAGGGAAGAAAGGAAGGAAAGCACTAGGACAGATCTGGCCAGTGCCTCCTGGCGGCTGAGTCCTCCTGACATGTCAGTGAGTCTACAGAAAGGCTCAGGCTGGAGAAAGAGCGAAAGAGAGTGCTGGACACCGACCCTCTGAACTGGGTCCCTGCTGCACCTCAGATTTACTGAAATAGCTCACCTGTCTTCTAGACCTATATCAAAGCAGGACACTGGCTTTTTTTTTGGGGGGGGTGTGTGAGGGTACCGGGGATTGAATTCAGACCCTTACACTTGCCAGGCAAGCATTTATTCTACTGAGCTATTTCATCAGCCCCAGGACACTGGGTTTTAAGCATCCGTCTTCCCACGCTCTCCCAGGGCTTTTCCCAAGGAGACGTTAACCCAGAACACCAGTAGCTAAGCTGTAGGCATCTGCCTCACCAGGCTGGGAATGGGCCCACGGTCCCTGTCGTCGCTTCCTCCTCCACCCTTAGCAGCAGCTCCAGGAATCGCGCTGCAGAATGACATCACCAGACCTCACTGCACCTGTGCGTGGGCTGGGTTGGCCTCTCCCTCTCGAGGCGGTCTATGCATTGTACATTGCTACCAGGTATCGGGAGCTGGCCCTGCGCCAGCTGTGACGACACAAACCTCTCCATACATCTCCAAACAGCCCCTGGTCGGGAATACTGACCTAAGCTGAAACTCAGACTCCCGCTGCTGTTGGTGTTAAAGTTGTTCCGGGACTTCTGGATCCCCCGACCTCAGGCCTTGCTTGGCCTTAGCCACCCTGCTTGGGGTTGGAGATGGTCCCTCCCCATGAGCCCCCTTCCCTCCCAGGGGAACTGGGCCAATCCAGAAGGCCAACCAGGCCACCATGTCTGAGGAGACGCTCCAGGCAGGACCTCAGTGCTCCCAAATCTGTCTCCCTGCTGAGAGCAGGCGTGGTCACCTTGTGCCCTGTCAAGCAGTGGCTGCACTGAGGGAGATGACTCTGGGTTGTGAAGGTTGAGGGTTGGCAAAATCGTGTGGGAGGGCCTGAAACTCCCCAGGGGAAGCTGGGAAGGAGGAGAGGCCTTGAGGCCAAGGAGGGCCTTGCCCCAGGAACACTGAATAAGGAGTCCAGAAGTGACCTGGGGGAGGGCTAGGCTGGGGACTTAGGGTCTTGGTGATAAGGATGTGGGTCCTGGTGCTCTCAGGACAATGGGGAGCAACTGAGAGGTTCTGGCAGGTGAGGAACTGGTTTCCAGATGCTGGGAAGCTCGGGCTGGTGTTTCATGAAGGACAGGCAGCTTGCGGGCCCAGAAGCCTAGAGATAAGGGCAGCAGCCCAGGCTGCCACTGAGGAGAGGACAAGGTGGCAAAACTGCAACCGTGCACAGAGGTCTGGATTTCAACAACTCCTCTCCCTACACTGCACCTAGCAGCAAGCGCCCTGCTCTCTGCAGACAACTCAGTGGGTAAGATGTCTGTGTGACAACATGCAGTGCAAATAGAGGTGCAGTGCTGCCCTTGCTCTCTGCGCCCCGGACCCCTTTCTCCTCTGTGCTTCCTGCTGGGGCAGGCACCAGGAGAGCCGAGCCTGTGGGACTCACCACCATGCAGGGGCATCCTGTCCCCAGTTCCTGAAAGCAGGGTGAGAGGGAGCTGGAGCTGGAGGAGCAGGACTGGGTCCTTGGGCTCCAGTCAGCACCCATCCCTGCCCCTGAGCCTCACACCGTGCTGTGCCAAGCTGCACTGGCCCCAGCCTTGGGAGGCCCCAGACTCGGAAGGTCCTAGCCTCGGTCCTATCCAGGGGAGAGTGACTGCTAATGCAGGCCAGCTGCAGGATCAGGCACGACCAGTCCAACAGCTGCCTTGGGAAAGAGGTACCTGTCACTTCATGCTGCTGGCAGAACCCCAGCAGCCAGGCTGGTGGCACACACAGACAATCCTAGCATTCTGGGAAGCAAGGCAGGAAAATCTTAAGTTCCAGCCCAGACAACGCAGTGACTTAGCAAGACCCCATCTCAAAATAAAAGGGCTTTGGAAAAGGCAGCTGAGTTCAAGGGCCCTGGGCTCAACCTCAGTAGAAGACAGATGAAAAGAGAAAAAGAAAGAAATGAGAAAGAATAGCAAGAATAAAACAGAGAAGAGGAAGATGAGTAAGAAGACAGAGAAGGGGAAGGGGAAGGAGAAGAAGAGAAGGGGGAGAAGGATGAGCGGGGAAAAGGAAGAAGAAAAAAGAAAGAAAAAAAGAAAAGAAACCATTAGCTTCAAGAATAGGAGGTGGCCACTGTGCTAGGCAAGACTCTGGTCAGAATTGCCAACTCCCAGCCTGTGTTTCCAGCCTGGGCCAGGGGCTTGGGAGGGATGCCTCCTCAAGGAGAAAATAAGCCTGAATATAGGGGATGTTTTGCCATTTGCCTGTGCGGTTACAGAAATTTCCCAAACTTTGGAGAATCTGTGGGCCAGAAGTTCCCTCTATAGGCCACTGGGTGTCACCATCAAACTTATATTGTGGCCAAGCCGTTTGAGTGTAGATGATGAATCGCTTTTGTTTTATGGCCTCCTGGAGGCTGAGGGAGCCTGAGACCACAGACCAGGCATCCCAATGGAGTGTCTTTTGGGGGCTGGGAATGAATGTTTCCCATTGCTGGTGTAGGGAAATATTGTGAGGAAGAGATCGATTCCCCTGCATGACTGAATTAAGGCTGAGTGGACTTCTAGGCACAGGGATGGTCTCACCAGCTCTCAAAGCTAGGAAGAGAGAAGGAAGTTCCCAAACCCTGTTCCCTCCAGTTGTTTTGGGGGTGGGGGGGTGGGGTGCCGTCACCAGGGAATCCCTGGATGCAGCTACCAGGGATGGTTACCATTATGATTAGATTTCTGGACACAGGGCCCTGAGAATTTTCGAAGACGGCAGGAGAAGCGAGGCAAAGTGAAAAGAACAAACCCTGGAACAAGGACTGGAAGTCAGAGAGCTCATCCTACCCGTGGGATCGACTGGCGCTGCATGCAAGCTGGCAGTAGCAAAAGGCAGACCCCGGAGTGGAGAAAGTCCGCCGATAGGCAGGGGAGCTCAGGACGGGGGGTCTGGCCCCCAGGAGCCTCACACGCTGCTTATCTGTCCACGTCACAGCACCCTATGGTAGGTGTTTCCAGATGGTTGGTGCAGCAGAGAAACAGGCAGAAGGAAAAAGGGCAAGGGGCTTTATTTTCTTTGAGGACATGGAGAGAATGTAAAGAAGACAAAGAATTCTTTGGCCTAGACAAAGGGAGGCTGAGGCTTTTATGGCCTTTTGCCAGGGCAGGGGCTTGAAGGGGATGTTTAGATACACCTGAGGAGCTGATTGGGGCCTTCCCTGAGGCAGCCCGAAGGGTGAAAGGAAATCATGTCCTGGGCCGAGATGGAGATGGAGAGGGAGAGGGGAGGTGCTCTTTTGTTTTAAGGGCATCAACCAAATTAGATGACCACCATAAGGATTTTAACAATTCCTACTAGGGCCTATCATTTTCCAAATTAGGGCCACTGTTCACAAGGCCCTGAGAAATATCCTCCTGCACAAGTCCTGCTCTGTGTCTCTGGTTTCAGCCTGAGATGTTGGGGCACGTGACCCCATGTCCTCGGGTGCAATATGGCAAGAGCAGCTGGCCCCAGGGGACTGTGAGAGGTGAGGAGCAGCACTGCACACCCAGCAGGCCCTAGGTCCCTGGTCGAAGGACCCAGGGTCCCCTCCCACTCCCAGTTGTCCAGAAGGTAGTCACAGCAGGGAGCCTTCTACCTGCCAGGCCCAGAGTGACCTTCCTTCCTTCCTTCCTTCCTTCCTTCCTTCCTTCCTTCCTTCCTTCCTTCCTTCCTTCCTTCTCTCTCTCTCTCTCTCTCTCTCTCTCTCTCTCTCTCTCTCTCTCTGTCTTTCCTTCAGATCGAACACAGGACCTTGTGCTTGCCAGGCAGGTATCCTGCTGAGCTATCTTCTCAGCCCCCTGCAGACTTGGAAGTGCCCTCTCTATACTTTAGACTGAGGTCATTCACTGAGGTCCAGAGAAGTCAGGTGACCTCTCCAGTGTTTCCCAGTTACCTTGGGCAGAGGAGGACTAAAATCTGTATCTGCAGGACCTTCTGCCTGGCCCATTTTCTGTTCTCTCTCCTCTGACCTATTACAGTGGCCAAGTGGCCTCCACTCAGTGGTCCTGGTGGCTGGGACACTCAGTGGAGCAAAGGGGATGCCCTGTGCCCAAGGCCTGCAGTGCCCTGCTCAGGTTGGCCAGCCCCTCTGCTGCTGCTCTCAGGCCTTCCGTGGTCCATCAAGACCAGCACGTGGGGGGCCACCCCAAGGCCCCATACTACCTCTACTGAGACCTGCACCATCTCACGTGGTGTCCTTAGAGGACAGTTACAGATCTGTGGGGCGGGGTGGGAACCTTGGGTCACTGATGACAGTCATACCTGCTGGCATTTGCTCAGTAAACTCTCAAGAAAGTCCTCCTCTGGACCAGGCCCTGCCCAGAGGACAAGGCCTGTGACAGAGGGAGATGACACGCCTGAGGAGTTAGACCTGTGTCTCGGTTACTTTTCTGTCATTGCTGGTACAAAGGCCCGACACCCAAAATGAAGGAAGGAAAGGTTTATTTAGCTCACAGTTACTGGAAGTTTCAGTCCATACTCGGCTGGCTCCAAGGCACATTACCTGCCGCAGTGCAAGCGTACTATCCGCACCAACAATAATCAATCACAAACTCCAGAAGCACCCCATGAGTGCACAAGGCTTTGGGGGGACACCTAGACATAAACCCTAGCAAGCTGTGTGAGAGAAGGCATGGCCCTGCAGGAAGTCTCCCAGGAGGAGGGGGATGGCCACAGAACAGGTGCTGAGTGCCTGGCATCTGCTCGGCCTAATCCCGCAGGGCTCTCTGACCTCCCTACTGTTGTCACCTGCAGGGTAGCCTGGCCCCGGGGTCTGTTCTCTCCCACTCTTGCCCCAGGGACTGCCTTGGGTGTGCAGTGCGAGCTTGAGGGCACACAGGAGGCACCCAGAAAAGGCGCTGCCCGCGTAGATGAGGCCCTGGGCAGCGGCTGGCAGTGAACACAGTTGCACCGAGTTTGTTTTTCAACTTGTTTTTGCCAGGATTGACTCCTCCTCCCACCCTTTCAGATATTCTTAGTTCTTCCTGCGAAATCTGACTCCCAAAATCGTGTGGTACGCCTTTCTGATTCATGTGTGCATCCACGGTGGAAGCAGTCTTGCCCAGGGGGACGCACACACTATGGATGCCTAGCCTGTTCCACACAGTATCTATCTTGACCCTCACAGGGCCTGCGTGCATCCTCTGTCCTCTGAGCCAGCTGTCGTGCAGGGCCTGGGGAAGATCACCATTGCCACATGCAGACAGCGGCAGGGGCCACAGGCTGCAGTTTGTGCCCGACACTCACACCCTGTCAGGACGGGCACCTCGCCATGCTCCCCGGCTACCACCTATGTGTGTAGCTGATGGCAGCAGCCCCTTCCTCCGAGGCAAGGACGCCCATGCCCTTGCCGCCTGCACCAAACCCTGCGGCCTGGCCTGGAAGCGGCTGAGGGCCCAGAGGCGCATCCTAACCCTCTGTGGAGGGTGCCTCCACCAACCTGTATCTCCGCTGTAAGCCCAGGGCTGGGTGAAGTCGGCACAAGTTTATAAAATCCCAACTCAGATCAGGGAACAGAACCAGTGTGCCATCCTGGTGACCCTGCACTGTGGCTTGTCCTCATTCTGCCTCAGTTACCTCACCTGTAAAATGGAATTGGAACTTGCAGGGGGCCCAACTTCACCTTACAGTTTGACCACAGGGGCCCCTTGGAGGGGCCCTGGCAGCATGGTTCAGAACAGATCCTTGTCTTTGCTGTAGGCTGGGGGCTGAGTGCTGCTGTCTCCAGGTGTCATTATTACAGGTGGTCTCTTCCACCAGGTGCTGAGTCCGGGGACAGGAGCTCACTGCCTCCGTGCTGTCTTCCGGGGAGGAGCCTGTCCAACAACACTCTGCCCCCCTGTGTCTCCACCATGCCTGTTTCAGAGGAGAAAATGAGTTCAGTTCAGCGACACAACCCTGCTGGGGTCCCCCAGAGAGCAGAGATCCAAAGCCTGAGCTAAGCTGAGTTGGCGCCCAGTGCTGGGCCTTCCACAGTGCCCTCACAGAGCTGCTTCCAACAGGCTGTGTGTGCTGTCCCTATGGACCACCGAGGTCAGGACCATGCTGTCCTCGGGCCTGGGGCCCCCACCCTTGTGCAACTCAACCTGTCTCTCTTATGGAAAGTTAAACTTGAGCTGGGACCATTCCTGTAATCCCAGCACTCAGGAGACTGTGACAGGAGGATCTCTGGGAGTTTGAGGCCAGCCTAGGCTACAAAATGGGCTCAAGGTCAGCCTGGACTACATAGTAAGACCCTGTACCAAAAAAATTATATGTGATTCTATGTCCCTGCATAGCTGCTGTAGAGCTTTCCACTGCTTGTGAAGAATTCCAGACTCCCACACGTGACCCAGGAGGCTTCTGCTCCTCCTTCGGCTTCCCCAGCCTGCTCCTGGTGTTCCACCCCTTCTTTCATGGATACCCGAAAAGCCTTCTCCATTCCATCTCTGAACACATCCCTGAACACACAGTGGGTGAAGCAAAGTCGCCAGCCTGCAGGAGCCCAGGTTCTTCCTGGGAGACAGAGAAGAGACAAGGTAGACTCATGTTGTGTGTAGTGTATCGGTGGGTGGTGAGGACCATGAAGAGGATCAAGTAGGACAGGAGAACAAGCAGCCCTGGGGGAGAGGCTTGCAAGTCCACAACATGACCAAGATACACAGTGAAGCTGGAGGAAGACATGAGGGAAATGGAGGCGGCCATGCAGCTGTGCAGGAAGAGCATCCCGGCTGAAGGGGCAGCAGGGGGCAAAGAGCTGGTGCCCGTGTGTTCCAGGAACAGAGCAGAGCCAGGGCAGTCCAGGGAGAGCCGGTGATGCCTCTGGCCTCTACTCTGAGAAGACGGAGTCATCCTTCTTAGCAGAGGGGTGACCTGGTAGTACTACAGTTAGAAAGAGACTTCGGGGTCAAGGACAGAAGTAGAAGCCAGGGAGAGGGGATACCAGGGACTCAGACCCACTGACGAGCAGGAGGGGGCCAAGTAGTTGTGGAGGACCAGCTGAGCAGCTCTCCTTGAAAGAAGAGCAACCCATCGATCGACCATCTCCATTTGGGCTGAGCCTGACTCTATTTCCTCCACACCAGCTGCTCCTTAATATGAGCCAGGTCAAGACAGGATGAAGAGCCAATTCTCCACGCTGTCAACTGGGATTGAGACTCAAGATAGATGCTATAACTTTCTGGGGCTTGAAAGATTGCACATCAGAGCTGAAGCACCGGACCCCAAAACATTAGGTACTATCTCAATAGTATAATGTAAATTACTTCCTCTGCATATCCTCTCTGCATATGGCAGAGGTAAATGCAGGCTACCTGCCTAGCTCAGCTCACAGTACTCACCTACTTCCCACAATTCTCACTCATTTATCCTCATGCCACTCCTCCTTCTGGACTGAATAAAACCCAGGTGCAGCCCTGGATTGACCTCTTTGTTCCAGAAGGCCATCTTTGTGGCTGGACTTCGGGACCCTTGGCTCCCCATAATTGTGAGTATGCTTAAGTGTCTTTATTTTCACCGTGGGTTGCACTGGGAGTGGTAGATTGGAATTAATCTGCTGGGATTCCAATAACGTATTTTTGGGGTTACAAATAGACTTCTTGGACTAAGAGGAGGACCAGGAGGGGTTTCCTACAGTAGTGCTTGGAATTTATTTTTCTTGGTCATTAGTACTGAGGCTTGAACCCAGGGCTTTGACACTGAACTGTATTCTCAGCCCGTTTTGAGTTTTGTATTTTGAGTTAGGGTCTTGCTAAGTCTCCAAGTTGCCCAGGCTGGGCTCAGACTTGTGCTCCTCCAGCCCAAGCTTCTCAGAATGCTGCAACTCAGGCCTAAGCCATGAGACCCGCCTGCAATTGGGTTTCTCTGTGCGGATTGGAGCGCGAATGACAGAAACTTCTGCAGCCTTCTAAGTTGGTTCAGGACGTTGAGGCAGCCATGGAAAGATATCCACAAAAGAGGACTTCTGGAACTCCAGGGACGTCAGAGAGTGGCAAACACAAGAGGATCAGTGTGCTCTAAGCGAGGGGGAAGATTTTGACAGAGTTTTAATGGTAACATGTCATTTACTGCATTAAAGAATAGTAATTTTTAAAAACAGGACAATGCTTATTGAAGAAGCAAAGGTGGGGGGGGGGCATGGTGGAGCGTGCCTATAATCCCAGCACTTGGGAGGCTGATGCAGCAGGATTGGTGTGAGTTTGAGACCAGCCTGGGCTATAGAAGTGAGCTCAAGCCAGCCTAAGCTGCATAAGAGGAGGAGGAGGAGGAGGAGGACGAGGTGGAGGAGGAGGAGGAAGAGGAGAAGTAAAGTGAAGAGTGGGGAGCTCTGGCTCTGCAGAGCAAGCTTGGGTGGAGTAAACAGAAAAAGGTGAGAGCAAAGATGAAAATACATATTTATTATGTATGTGGGAAGCTACAGTAGGTTCCAATAAATATTAAAAAAAAAAAAAACACCCTCACTGTGTTTTTTAAATCATACCACATGGGCCTCCAGCTCTACTTATTTTTTATTTTGATATGGGATTGCCTAACTAAGTTGTCTGGGCTGGCTTTGAACTTGTGGTTCTCCTGTCAGGCTCCTGGAGTGCTGGGAATGCACCCTCCTGCCCAGCATCCAGGTGACCTTGGACCCGCTCTTCCTGGCTCTGAACCTCTTACAGTGATGGTGACCTTGGCTCTCTGGAAGGTCTCACACCATGAAGAATCAGTGCTTTCCCTCAGCTGCTTTCCCGATTTCAGACCTGGGTGGGGCCAGTGATGACATCCCCGAGGCCAGCTGCCTGGGGTCCAGTCAGACCCAAAGGCGACCCTGAACTTGGCCCTCTGCAGACTGTAGGGCAAAGTCTGCTGGCCTTACAGGGAGACAGGGTGGGGTGAGCAAAGGGGCCCAGGCCTGAGAGCATCGTGAAGCGAGGGACCCACAGGAACCCTGAGGACTGAGGAGGCTGTTTTTCGGCTGGCCATTCATGGCTTGCAGGACATCAGTTCACCTGGCCCGTGGGGCAGGGGCAGCTTATTATATGTAGGTCTCAATGGGACACAGACCTGGAAAGGGCCAGAGAAGACCGCTACTGGGATGGAAGGACTGTCATCGCCATTGTACAGAGACGAGAACTGAGGCACAGGTAGCTGCCATGGCCCAGAACCCACACCTCTGTCCTCCTGGCTGCAGAACCTGGCTGGGCACCTGTGTGGTCTCCAGGCAGGACCACACTGTAGCTGGGCACATGACCTCTGGCCCCGGGCTCTGCCCTTTCCAGCTTGTGACCTTGGGCAAGTTAGTGGCCTGTGCCTCAGTGACCTTGTCTGTAAACTGGGAATCATGGCACCTACTTTGCAGCCTGCCCTTCACTGAGCCGACAGCCATAGCCTTTGCCACCCTGATGGCACATAACGTAGAAGAGGGGGTTCTAAGCTGCAGCTGGCACCCAGGCTCTGGGACTCCTTGCTTCCTGGGGCTGGAAGGTGTGGCACCTGCTGTCCACCACTCAGCCCGCTCTAGGCAAATGAGCTGATGTCAAGCCTTGGACTCGGCCCAGCCCCTGGACCTCCCCCTCTCCCTCCTGGCCTCCGCTCCGATTCATACTCACGGTCAGGTTGGCTGTGCCCAGAGGGAAGGTGAGAGGTGCAGAGTGGCAGTGCAGGGTGCTTGGTGCACCAGCTCTGGAGTGTGTCCCCTCAGCCGCCGAGCTATCTAACCTGGGCACCGGACCCTGTGTCACCTGCACTGCCTTTGACTTGCAGAGACCCCGGAGCTCATCTGCCTCCTTCCTGTGGGCTCGCTGGTGGCCCCTCTGTCAGGTGCAGGGGCCGGGCCGTCCAAGCAGCTATGGCTGATGAGAAGACCTTTCGCATTGGCTTCATCGTGCTGGGACTCTTCCTGCTGTCCCTCGGCACGTTCCTCATGAGCCACGATCGGCCACAGGTCTACGGAACCTTCTATGCCATGGGCAGCGTCATGGTGATCGGGGGCGTTGTTTGGAGTCTGTGCCAGTGCTACCCCAAGGTAGGCGGCAGTGGGCAGGGCAGGGCTGGGGCTGACAGGGCCAGCGTCTGTGCCACTGTCCCTGTCCTTCAACCATCTTCTTGCCTTTCCCATTTTTTTCTCTGCTCCCTACAACTTGCATTCACCTACCTGTCCATCTCTCACCAGGGTTGATTAGAAGTCCCTGGGTCCTGAGCCCTGCGCCAGCAATCACGGGGAGACACTAACCCTTCGTCCCTGTGCCCCATCAGAGTTGCCACCCACTGAGCAGCTGCCAGGAGCTCCTGTGCTCACCACATGCCATGCTGCCCTCAGCTGAGATTTGGATATTTTTAAGATTCTGGTGTTGGGGATCAAACCCAAGGCTTTGGGCATGTTAGGTGCTCTACCACTGAGCTACACCATCACCCTTTTTATTTTATTTTGAGACAGGGTCTTGCTGAATTGTTCAGGCTGACTGGGAAGCTTTGATCCTCCTGCCTCAGCCTCCTGAGTATCTGGGATTATAGGTGCTCATGCGCACCTCGGCCTTTTTGTGTTGCTGTCTGCAGTTCCATTTCGTAGTGGAAAATCCGAGACCCGGATGATGAGGCCCCTGGCTGAGTAGCAGAGTTTGCACTGGAGCTCAGTTGGGCTGCTCACCACCATGGGTCCTCAGCTCTGGAAGGTTCAGGGAGGCTCAGGTCTCACTGCCATGGGTGTGACCTCTGGATCATTTTGATGCTTGTGAGTCTTACATGCTCCTAGCCTTGTGAGGGGTACATGATGGGAAGCACAGGCTTAGAAGTTCTGTGTTCTGAGTCTGGCTCTGTCCCAGACTCTAGGCTACCGTTGGCTTTCACAGCCTCAGTGTTTCATCAGGACCATGGGCCCAAGTCTCTGGCATGCAAGCCCATGAGCCATGATGGGCGCTGGCTATGGGAGTGGGTGTGCATGCAGAGCGCTGCATGTAGGAAGGGGCTCTGCAGCTTCCCTGGGCCTCCCAATGACGCCGCTGAACAGAGCCTTGGGAGGCTGTAAAGCTTGTCTGCTTGGCAAGGCTGGGTGCCTCTTCCAAGGTCACACAGCTGCTTAAAGACAGACTCTGAGAGAGAAGCAGAGAACTGTGGGTCTAGCTTGGCTTTCGTCTCTACCTGTCCGGGAGCCTATGCTTGCACCCTTTGTGTCTGGTCCTCAGTTCCCTCAGCTGGGCAGCATGTGAGTGAGGAGGTGAGGTGGGGCTCACATCGGGGGCTCCAGGCCCAGGCAACCGGCCTCTACAGGCACTGTGCTGAGGCGTCAGAGGAGGGAGAGGCCCTGCCCCTCCACGGTGCCCCGGGCTGTCGCTGGGCCTGAGCCTGAGCCAGGGCGGTCTGGGCTGGTTTGCAGCCATTCGCCCCACAGTTTACAGTCAACTCTATGTGAAGGCACTAGGCAGAGGTCACAGGCAAGAGGGCCTGGGGGAGGCCGCTGCGTGGCTGCCTCCACCACCCCAGCCCTCCTGTGTGACGGCGGGGACCCCAGACGGGTGCGCAGGAGGCATCCCTCCTGTGCCCCTCCCCCCGGGAGTTGGCTGGCTGTGTGCTGAGTGGTGACCAGTTGCAGTGCGGCAGGCTCTGTGGGGCATTAATGAGTAACTGTTGAGGGATCCTCATAGCCAGGCTGTCCACAGCCCAAGAGGGGGGCACACCTCCTCACACTCTCTCACACCCCTGTATTCAGTCACTCCTGAGATCCTGGTAGAGGGAGCCACAGTCTTGCACCTTGCATGGCCTAGTGGGGTCCTGGGCAGCTGGGGGGCACCTGGCACCATGTCTGACACAGAGAGGCCTCATTGGGGTTGGCATGAGCTGGTGTGTGTGTGTGTGTGTGTGTGTGTGTGTGTGTGTGTGTGTGTGTGTGTATGTGTATGAGTCTAGGCCGGGCAAGGTTGCATCCAATACGAGTAAAAGTAGAGAGCATTGTAACGGAGGACACTGCACAAGTGAGGCCCCGTGAGCCCACACGGATGGACTCCCCTTCTCCCGACTTCTGGGTCCAGTATGGCCACTGGCCCGGCCCACTGCATGTGCCCGGGTTCAATTTCACTGACTCTCAGATCCCACCCTTTGAAAATGTTGGTGAAGGGCAGGCGGGATAGCTCAGAAGACTACGTACTTGCTTTGGCAAGCTCAGGGACCAGGGTTTAATCTCCGGTCCCTCATGCCACGTCAATCCTGTCCCCTGGGCATGCTGAGGTGGCAAATGAATCCAGGTGTGGTGGCACATGCCTACAATCCCAGTGCTGCATAGTGATACCCTGTACCAAATATTAAAATTTTAAAAAAGAAAGAAAGAAAGAAAGCCTTGGTGGCCGGGCATGGTGGCACACACCTGTAATCCCAGCACTTGGGAGGCTGAGCCAGTGCAAGTCTGAGACCAGCCTGGGCTACAAAAGTGAGCTCAAGGCCAGCTTGAACTGCATAATGAAACCCTGTCTCAAAAAGAAAGCTGCCAGGCCCCTGCCCTATCCCTTGTCAAGCTGCCTCCAGGGACACCTGGTAGGGAAGAAGCCTCACAGAGAGGGTGAAGGGCGCTCCTCCTCCCCTGGGCTACTCAGTGCTCTAGACACACACCTGTCTGGGGATCTCCTGCCAGGAGTGCCTGGGCCCCCACTGCTTCTGGAAAAGGCTAAGTTCTCTCTTTTGCAGTTAGGGGCTTTCTGTGATCTGGCCTCTCCTCCCCAGCTTCAACTCTTCCCGTCCTCCTTAGGGCAAGGAGTGTGTTCTGTGGTGCTCCTCCCCTCTTCCTGCATCAGCATTTCATGAGGTGGACGGTGGGGACTGGTGGGGGGTGATGGCATGGCGGTGATGGGGAAGGAGAGGACGGTGATGGAGGTGGCCGTGGTGCTGCTCTTGGCGGTGATGCTGGTGGTGCTGGTGTGGGTGATGACGGTGACGTACACTGTGGGGACGGAGAGGATAGTGTCGGTCGTGTGGTGGTGGTGATGCTGATGGTGGGGATGGAGTCATTGATGATGGAGTCAGTGATGATAAGGTGATGGGGGTGACGGAGACGACGGCGGCAATGTTAGTGATGGGGTACTGCTCTTGCGGCTGGGGATTATGACACTGACCGAGCCACGACATAGGTAATAAGGAACAGGAGGCGGCTTCTAGGAAGCACACAGCCAGCTGGCTACAGGGCATCCTTCCAGGGCGCAGAGGATGCCCAGACCCTGCCTTGCTTCTAGATGTCTGATGGGAGCTCACCCCCAGCAGGAGTCTGGGAACCCCTCCCTCCTTCCTGTGCTCTCCTGGGGCACAAGTATGTGTTCTACGCACTGCACTCTGTCTGGGAGGGAAAGCAGAATGCTGTTTGAGAGCCAGTTTTAAGGCAGGAAGGGCTTGGCAAATACTTTCTGAGAACATTTTCACTGAGATCATAGCTCCTGTGTTGGGACCAAGGGGTACCAGCCTGGAGCATCTCTCTTGGATCACCGCAGTGACCCCAGAGGACAGGCATAACCTGCCCAGGTCTTCAAAATCATGGTAAAACAGGCAAACAAATGTTTCACTTCTTATTGATTATGCAAATGAATGGGTTTTATTTTTCCTGGAACAAACAAACTTCTGGTCTTGCCCATGGTGAAGCATCTGGTTCTGTGGCATTAAGAGCGCTGACCACGTGGTGTGCTTTCCTGGGGAACATGTCTCATCCCGTGAGGCTGAAGCCCTCGCCAGTGATGGCACGCTTCCACGGGCACCCGGGGCCTGCTCTACAATGGTGTCACGAGCTGTATGAGTTATTTTTTCTAAACTAAAACCTCAGTGTTCAGGTTTCACTGAAGGGTGGGCAGTTGGCGATCAATAGTGGGTTTTGAATTGCTCCCACTGTTAGGAGCTCCCTTCAGAAAGCTTTGCCATTCCTGCCCTGGACCCTCTCCTCGGCCCCAGTGACCGCCATTCTCCTTGCTCCTGTGTGGTTCCAGCCGCTCTCAGCACCTCAGGGATGTGGGATCTTCCCATACCTGTCCTGTCGTGGCGGCTTCTTTTGTGGCACAGTGTGACCCATAGCGTGTGTGCAGATGCCCCATCCTCCAAAGCTGAGTGGGTCCCCTGGTGTGTGTGCAGCGCTGTCTGGGCCTCGGCCTAGGCTCCTCTGGAGAGGGGTGCTGTGTGTGTGTAAGGCCGCTCTCAGCACAAGCAGCTGGGATGCCGCCAATTGCCCTGGCTAGCTTGGGGAGGGTCGGAACCCCCAAGGGCCCTTGGTGAGGACCCAGCAGTGGAGGCAGCCTGTCCTCTGCCTTTGGACTCCCGGCCTCATCCCTCGGCCTCCCTCATGCCTTCCTCCTGCCCACCCTCCAGGCCCACCCTGGGAGTATGCCATGCAGACAGCTGGGTCCTAGAAGCTGCGGGGACAGGGATGGCTCCTATTCTCTGTCTCCATGAAGCCCCAGTGGTGGGAGGCACAGGGCAAGATTCTGCTTTGCCTTCACTCGCCGGATGTGGGTGAAGCGCCTGTGCCAGTGGGCAGCGTGGGCTGAGCACAGACAACCCTGGGCACTGAAAAGGCGTGAGCTTGGAACTGCCCAGAAGGGGGCCAGAGATCCACGCAGCTGCTCGGGTGATGGTGAAGAGCCAGGGCAGGATCAGGGGCCTGGAGGCCACCGGCCCTGGGATGGGTCTGTGCAGTGCCTCCCCCCTGCCCTGCCTGCTGGCCTGCCTGGGACCAGCAGTGGTGAGCGGCAGCTCAGAGAGGACATCTCCCCTGTGGCCCACAGGTCGCTTTTGTGCCTGCTGACTCTGACTTCCAAGGCATCCTGTCCCCAAAGGCCCTGCTGGAGAACAGACTTGCTGCAGAAATGAAGAGGTAGGTGCAGGAGTGGGCAGCCAGCCACTGGGGGAAACTGCCACCCAGAGGGGGAGGCCGGGAGGCTGAATGGCCACCGCACACACCCTGGTTCCAGCCATCTTCCTCCTTCCTGAGGTTGTGATATCAGCATGGTTCTGAACTCTATTTTACAAGTGAAGCCTTCTCAATCCCATTTTATAGATGTGGAAACTGAGTCTCAGAGGAACTCAGTCCCCACCCCTGAATCTAGTGGGGAGTGGGGTGGAGGTGGGGCCTGAGTTCTCCCCTTACCCTGACAAAGCTACCTGCCCTGGTGTCACTTAGCCTTGATAGCCCTGAGAGCACATGGGCTTCTGCAACCCAAGCAGGCCTCTCTGTGTGGGGCAGCGGCTCTGTCTGCTCCACCTGGGCAGGATGGCAGTGGCACCCTCTGCTGCTGGCCTCACAGTGGGACTAGGCTAGGTGGTCCCTGGGAAAGCAAAGGTCCAGCCACCTGGCTGCTTCTGGGGTCTGCTCATCCCTTGGGCGTGTGGCTCTGGGCAGGGGTCTCAGTCTAAGCACAGCGACAGAACAGGACACATGGGCTAGCTCCAGCACCAGCACCTCACGCCCGTGTCACCATGGAAACCCCATATGCCAGGGTGAGCCCTGTGCCTGTCTCCTCACGGTGTGCAGGAGGTAGAGGAGGACTGAAAGGGCTGACGGGAGGAGGCTGCAGCTGGGGCCAGGCCAGCCTCAGGTGCTGCTGAGTACAAAGATAAGTGGACACTGTCCCGGAGCGAAGGGAGCAGGGGCGAGTCAGGCTGGGCTGGTGGGAGCTCAGCCTCTTGGCTTCTCCCAGGTGGACCCCCACCTCCTCAGGAAATGGGTCCAGTGGTGCCTCCTGGAGGCTCTGTGAGACAAGGGGAGACCACAGGCCCTGGGAGAGCCAGGCCAGCTATGTGACCCTTGCCCCTTCTCTCCTGTCCTGGGGCACAGCCCCCAGACCCCCTATACCAGGCTGTGGGAGGAGGCCGCCTATGACCAGAGCCTGCCTGACTTCAGCCACACGGGCTGCAGGGCCGACTCCCGCCCGCTACTGGCCTCTGAGTTGGAGCTGAGGACCAGGGACAGAGGAGAAGTTGGCCCTTGCCAGACTCAGGCCTGGGTGGAGGCAGCTGTGGTCGTCCACAGGACCTTGGAGGACAGCGAGGGAAAGTGGACTCAGAGTAGCCCCAGGTAAGTATGCAGAAGAGGATGGGTGCTGCCTGGCCCCAGCACACAGGATGTGGCACTGAGGGTGGGGAGGAACACAGGGGGGAGAGAAGCTGGACGGATGGGCACGGGGTGCTGGAGGCCGCAGTGGAGCTGTGGATGGAGTCAGGAAGCTCTGTGGCTGTGCGAATACGGCCGGTTCCTAGGCCTCAGTTTCCCCAGTGGCTGCAGTCATTCCTGCGCAAGGTGCTGTGAGGACCCAGACCCAGCCTGCTAATGCCCGGAGCACAGTGGGCTCTTCCTCATCACAAGTAGCAAGGGGTGAGGGGCCCGAGGACCGAAGTCCCCATCCTGGCTGAGTGACCAACCTGCTCCCTGACCTTGGGCCTCAGGCCCTGCTCCCTCCCGCCTTGCTCCTGATTGCTTATGAGCTCCTAATTCACCCGCTTCTTCTTTCATTCCATCATCGTCCCTGGGCACCAACTCCCTGCCAGGCCCTGACTGGTTTCCAACCTTCAGGAGCTCTTGAGCCCTTGGGGGAGGCTACCAGGGAACAGAGGGGACTCCCATGGGATGGGGAGAGCCCTGAATGCCTGGGCAAGTGGGTGAGTGGCCTGGTCAGCAAACTCAGGCCCAGACAGGTGAACTTGCCTCCTTCAGGCCTTGCAGCTAGTGGCTGAGACCTGGACCCCATGGTGTGAGCAGAGCTGCCCTCGACCACGTGCTCTTTGCCCCCGCAGCCCACCGGCCTATCTCCAGGGCCCTGCACCCCTGGCCTCCTTCCAAGATGACCTGGATGTGGACTTGAGCCATGGCAGTAGCCCCAACCCATCTCTGCCTGATGGAGAGGTGCCCCAGCCATCACGGCAAGAAGCCAAGGCTGACAGGAGCCCCCTAGATGGCTTCCATGACTTTGCCCTGATTGATGACGCTCTGACTGCGGAGGATGCAGCCCAAGACGGACAGAGGCAGGAGGCAGTCCTGCTCAGCAGCTGGCAACGGCACCCGAGGAGGAAGGAGGAGGAGGAGGAGGAGGAGGAGGAGGACACAGGCCTGGAGGAACCTGAGGAGGAAGAGCAGCACCTGTACTATGGGCTGCCTGACAGCCCCGCTGACCCCCTTCCAGACAAGGATCTGGGCTTTGAGCCCGATGCTCAGGGCTGGGATGGAACTGCTCCCTAATTCCAAGCTGAGACCACTGCTAACTCCCTCTGAACTTATTCGGCCTCAGTTTCTGCCAAAAGGAACTATGTGGAGGGTCAAATGAGGTTGGGGCCCCAGGGCTTCTTGGGGGCTCTAGGGGAACCTCAGGAAGGGCTCATTGCTATCCCTTGCCCAAGCTCATTTCGCCCAGGCTGCCCTCGGCTCCTCCACAGTGGGGACCCTCCCTCTGCTCACACTTCTCCCGACGTCGCAACTCTTGGAGTGAACTGATGCTCGCTCTGCTTGCCTCCTCTGAGCTGGATGCTCCCTCACCAGGGCACCGGGGCACCTTGCCTGGCCCCTGCTCTAGGTGGCATCTGGGCTTTCTCATGCACTCAGGGCAGGCACTGACCCAGACAGCACAGCACACCTGCCGACTGTGTCCATCCTGGTGTGGGTGAGGCAGCATCCAGCTACTGGCTTAATTCCATTGCGTTACGTCCTCAGCGAGTGTCTGCTGCGTGTCGGGTGCTCAGCTGGGACCTTGGCGGGCAGAGAAAGGAACCCCTGAGCTGGTTCTTGACGTCAGTGTGCTCCCACTGCAGGGAGCTGCTTCCTTGCACGTTAGAGACAGTGCAGAGCACAGGCGCAGCAGATGCAGAGATTAAGAAACTGACACCAGGGGAGCAGAGGGACAGGGCCAGTGAAGGCAGCGGCAAAGCCTTGGCACCCTGCAGGAGCGCCTGCTGCTGCTGATGTCTGCAGAGCTCCAGGCCCACCCCGGGCACAGGGACAAATGCAGAGGAGGGGGCAGGTGCTACCTCACACCAGGTCCACACACTCTGAGCTTCGCACTGGGCTACCAGGGACTGGAGGACATCACGGGACCAGGGCTCTGGGTAGAGGCTGGGGCTCTGGGCTCAGGGAAGAAGGGGCTTGGCGTTGCCTCAGCATGCAGCCCCCTTATCTCTGGGTCTTTCTACCTCTGCTGTGAGGGGAACCACAGGCACAGCTGACTGTGCTGTGACCCGGAAGCAGGTTCCTGCTCATACCTGGGTCATGGACAAGGTGAGGTATCGGCGTTCCTCACTCTGGTGATCCAGGCTTGGACTCTGGCGACCCACATCAGAGGTGGTGCAGACATCATGACTAAAATAAAAATGTCCTCAATGTGGAGAGAGGTCACTTTTATTCACCAGCAAGCACCACTGCCCCTCGGGGCAGGACGAATGTGGCATCAAGCCTGGTTGGAGCTGTCAGCCTTGCCCGAGGGAGCAGCAGCCACCATGGCGTGACCGGGGCAGCTGTGTGAGTGGCCGGGTGGTGCACGGACCTTCAACACAAGTGGGAGCCTTTGGTTGCCGATCTCGCCAGCAGATGATGCCAGCTCCGTCCAGGGCTGCTCGCACCGTACCCATTTAGCTGTGCCTGTCCCCTGCCGCTCTCAGCACTACCCCTCCAGATGACAAGTGTCCACCCCCCTGCACTGTTGCCTCTGGGGACCTCAGCTTACTCCTGGGCAAACAAGAGATGGTGAATTCACATTCCAGATCTGCCAGAGGTCACAAGAAGAAGGCTTTGCAGGGTTCCCCCTGCCTGTGCTGTGCAGGCAGGGGCCAGCAGTTATGTAGCTGTGTTGGCCAAGTGGCCCTGAGCTTGCTGCAGAGGGCCCGAGCCCCAGGGACACTGGGGGCTGCTTCTGAAATAAGGTGTGACAAAGGGCCCATGCTCACACGTGAGCTTGTGCTGGGGAGGTTAGAGGGTTCTGCTAAGGATCAGATGCAGTCAGGAAGTGGGGTACATCTGATCATTTATGGGGGACCCTCACCAACCCTGTCCATAAGAAAGGCACCTAGACAGAAGCTAAACTCTGGCAAAGGAGCAATCATCCTCCTACAGCCAGGAGGGGCTGTTCCTTGGGGTGGCTTGGACCCTGTTCCTGTTGGCCTGGGCTCGCCATGCCTGCCTCAGGCCCTGCGTACTGTTCCCCCCTTGGGCCTTTCTGGCTCTCACTGATGCTGCAGAAGCTCGGGCCCCTGAGAGTCAGGCTTCAGAGCTCCCTCTCTTGTTCCCACAACCGACCCTTCCACTGTCCTCTCTTCTTGGCATTGCTGCCATCCAGGCTCCTGTGGGAGCACCAGCACCTCTGATATCTGAGGCTAGCTGAGGGGAGAGGGCAAGGGTGGTGACAGCCTGGAGGGGCCAGGAATTTGGGGACTCAGCCTCAGGCTTCAGGCCTGACCACCAGGGTGGAAAGTCCTGCTCCTGATCCTCCTACAGCTCTCGGAAAGTTTCCATTCTCTGGAGAGGAGTCAGCCCACAGGGACCAAGTGGGCCGAGAAAAGTGACCCCAGTCTGGGTACAGGGCTCTGCTGGCTGCGCACTCCCTGGGACATGGGGCAGCCTTCTTTCCCTCAGTCCCTTTTCTCTGCACAATCAGACAGAAGAGGACAAGATGCCGCGTCTGCGCTGGGTCCTCGGCACTCCATTCCAGGAATTCTCACACCTATCACCCTATTGTTCTATGGTTTAGACTCTGCCTATGAGAGCCTTGGCCTTGCACTCAGCCTCCATTGGTTCCCTGCTGTGTGAACCAGGATGATCGCTGATCCGCACAGCCCACACTGACATGTCTGCTTCTCAGGCTGTCCACAGTGCCAGGCTCCGGCCTGCCTTCTCTGGGCCCCAGGTCCCCTTCTCTGCAGCAGGCCTCAGCTCCCTTCCATGGGACACAGGACAGCAATGGGCAGATTCCCCAGGGAAGGTTTGAGGAGCAGCTCCCGCAGGGCCAAGACACCTACTGGGTGCTGCGGCAGAGGGCTGTAGGCCATGCGTAGCAGAGCAGAGGCACTGGTATAGGGCTCTGCCAAAGAAAAAAGGGAGCCCTGCATGGCCTGGCCACAATGCCTTGGGGTGTGGGAGAGTGGCAGGAGGCGGTTGCCTGGCCAAGCAAGGCAGCTGCCATGGTCGAGGGCACCCACTGAGTGCCAGGCATCTCACTGACTTTGGCTGGAGAGGCAGACATCATGGAGGGGGAGCTAAAGAAGATCGTCTGAGCCTGGAGTTGATCACCAAAGCCAACAAGAGGACACCAAATGAGGTGCCCACTGTGATTTTATTTCATTCCCAAATCTGCAAGCATGGGGTGCTGAGCCCATTTCACAGGAGACTAAACCTAGAGAGGCCAAGTGACTTGTTCATCTCCCTGGAGAAGGTGGGAAGAGAGGAGAAAGAGCCACGGGCTCTTCTGCTCCCAGCAGGAGCTGCCCAGAGGCCTGGCCATTTTAACCTAGTGTCGCCAGGAGAAAGACAGCAAACCATGTGAAGGGAGACACACTTCCTCTCCCCAGCCCCCCAAGTCTCCCCGTTGTCCACCAGGTCAGAGGGTTTAGCACAGCCCTTGAGGTCCTTGAGATCCAGCCTCCAGCGCCCCTTCTGGCTGAACTGTTGCCACTTCCCCGAGCACCGCCTCTCTGGAGGCGTGACCTTCACGCGGTACTGCCTGTGCCAGGGCCGTCCCTTGTCTGGATGACCTTCATTCTCTCTTTTATCCCTCCAGGTCCAGCTCAGATTCTATCTGTTCCTTGAGCCTGAACCAGCTCTGCTCCCCTCCCAGGGTTGGGTCCACCCCATGCCCCATGTCTTCCGGGCCTGTCCCCAAAGTGCCAGCTGCTGTGAGCCCAGCATAACCCGCATGGCTGCCGGTGTCAGTGCCAGTGTCTCCAGCTGATTGGGAAGCCCTGTGAGGACAGGGTCTTCTTCCTACTGGTATTTCCAGCCCCAGGACTTAGCAAAAGCAAGGAACAGCAGTGCTTGGGGAATAGCACAAGACTGAGAAGGTGGGGACAGGTGGGTGACAGCAGCTCTGGGGCCTGTCACCAGCCTGGGGGTTGGGAGGGCCAGATTTCATCCATTCACTCATTGATTCATTCATGCCACGAATGCTCTGAGAGCCTCTGCTCCGTGCTACCCTCTGCACTGGGTGCTGGGGACAGAGAGGCATGACCAGCCCGGGTTTACCACCAAGCACACGCAGGTCAGTGTGGCGAATGAACAGCAGGGATGGCTGAGAGCCCTGGGCATGCTGACCACCACATGCCCCAAAGGTTCCAGAGGACGAGAGGGTAGGGACCCACGGCCACAAAGGCCAGGAGTCTGGCTCACCCGCACTCTAAGGCCTGACCCAGGGGCAGATGGCACCAAGCTCAGGGCAAGTTTAGAAGGTGTTGGAGAGGGCCAGGCAGCAGTAGGGGACCCAACCTCAGTGGATGACACCCTGGAGACCACAGGAAGGCCCCAAGGGGTCAGACTGAGTGGAACCCAGCCACAGTTTCCATAGGGTGTGCTGTGCGACCCTGAGGCTATGGGAGATGGACCCTCACACGTCAGAGGGAGAGGGGCAGATGCAAGGAGAGAGACTGCCAGAGACAGAGACAGAGATAGAGCAAGCTACAAAGCTAAAAATCAGACAGAGAAGAAAAGGAGCCTGGTGTGGTGGCACACACCTGCCATCCCAGCGCTCGGGAGGCTGAGGCAGGAGGAGTTTAAGATCAGCCTGAGCTATAAAGTGAGCTCCATGCCAACCTGAGCTGCGCAGTGAGACCATGTATCAAAATGACAGAGAGGGAGAGAGAGAGGAGAGAGAGAGAGAGAGAGAGAGAGAGAGAGAGAGAGAGACAAGAGAGAGAGAGGAAAGAAAGAGAGAGAGAAAGAAAGAAAGAAAGAAAGAAAGAAAGAAAGAAAAGGACTCCATGACTGACGGAAGGACTGATCTTTGAGATCTTAAAAGAGACTGTGAGGGGGCTTGCAGGGAGATAGCACAAGTGCCTGCCTGGCAAGGGCAAGGTTGTGAGTTCGAACTCCAGTCTCAGGAGGAGAGAGGGGCGACTTCATGGTCCCCGTTGTGACTGGCTAACAACCATGTGCTGGACAGCAGTGTCCCTCAGCTCATCCTGAGCCCAGGCAGTGAGGGCAGGGGGGCCTGGGGGACCTGGGGGGTGTGCCCCACTGGCCTGCAGCAGCTGTGTCAGCTGTAAACACAGGTTTAGGGAAGCGCAGACCGAGTTTTCTCTTCCCACAACAAACTAGATTGTCTCTGTGAAAGTGACCCTGAGGAATGGCGACAAACACTGAAAGAAACAACATCCCAGAGGGGACTGGACTGGGAAGGAGTGTGATGTCCCGGGTAGCAAGGTGGTGACGCCCTCCTGGCCAAGGTCCTTTCTGCTTTAAAGTGGGGTTTCCAGGGCAGGACAGCCAGACATCCCCAGAATCCTGCATCCTTTCTCCGCTCCAAGCCATGTGCTTGCACCTGGGTTTTCCATCTGGAGAAGGGGGATGCCAGCCGATGCCACCTGGGGGTCTTTAGTCCCTGCAGGGTCCCCTGCCTCGGGTTCCTCATGCTGTAAAGGGACAACATTCCTGCCCGTGCCACACGGAGCTGAGGCTGGCTGCCGCCCTGGGCTATCTCAGTGCAGATTCCACAGCACGGCACCAGCTGACTTCCCAGTGGGAGGGGATGGAAATATCTGGCCTGGAGGCAGGGGCCAGGGCCCCAGCTGCCAGGATGGCACGTTTCTGACCTGGAGCCCTGGCCGCTGGGGCTCTCTTCCTCTCACCTGTGACCGTACCCCTGAGCATGGGGCACCCAGTGCACACTGGCAGCACGCTTTGGGTCCTGTGATGAGGGCAGTGTCCTGGTGACTCAGCTGGTGGGTGAGACTCTCTATGGCCTCCTGCAGATGCCATCTTTCTGTTCCTGCCTCAGGACACAGTGAAACGAAGAATTTCTAGATCTGTCACCTTCCCTGGTTTCTCCTCTTTGTGAAGTTAGAGCTACTGTCACCGTTTTACTGGTGAGTAAAGTGAGGCTCAGAGAGGCGTTGCCAAGCGCTTGGTAGCAGAGCTGGGACTCAAGCTGTGCCCCATGCCCTCAGTGACCAAGGCTCGTCCTGCCTCCCCAAGCCCCTTCCCTTGTTCCTCCCCCCGTGCCACTGTCACCTGCTCATGGCCAGGCAGGTGCTCCTGCTCATTGTTGTTTCCCAGCCCTGCCAGCAGCTGAACAGCCCTGAGGCCCAAGGGGATGCAAGGGGCTGGCTGCAGGCAGCGCTGGTCCAGGGGACAGTGGCTGTGAGTCAGTGTCACCAGCGTTTGGGAAGGAGGAGGAGGCAGGGAGCACGGGGGACTGCTCCCTGCTACATACAGGTGTAGCTTTGAGAAGGGTCTGAAGGATGTGTGAGAGTCACCCCCAAGGACACAGGGAACACCTGGGGGACAGGAGCACTTGTGCCAGTACGTGGACACCTGGTGGCTGCAGGGTAGAGGAGGCAGGGACCACCGGGCAGCACTGAGTCTGACAGGGACTCTGGGATCCCCACACTGAGGCAGCCTGGGGGCTGTGCGGGGAGAATTGGGGGCGTCAGAGGGATCTGCACTTCTCGCTGCGATGCAGGTAGCCCAGGACCCTGCCATCCAGGGAGCTTCAGAGGTGGCTGTGGGGTATCGCAAGCCTGGGCATCTGCCTCGTTCATCACCTGCATCTCATCCTGGGAGTGAGAGGTCTGTGTGAGGAAAAGGATCCTGTCTGTGTGTCTGTGTGTCTGTCTGTCTTACTTCCTGCTGTTAGCTAGCACCTGTAACAAGTCACCACATGAGTAAGTTTCATTCTATTTTCCATGCTGGAGCTGGAAAATAGAACGGCTTCCACATGCTGTGCTCATGCTGTAGCACTGAGCTACTGATTTGATTTAACTTTTTGGTGGTGGAAGACACCTGAGCATGCAGTCTGTCAGGAGGTGGGGAGAGCAGGGCTCTGTTCTATTTTTCCTCCCAGTGGCGGGCAGGGGCTTCCTGGGACGGGGGGCGGGGCATGCTCCAGGTGGGTGTGTTCGGTGTGCACGTGCACCTGTGCGTGGAAGCATTGTGGAGGCTCAAAACTCTCTTTTTTTCAACATCTTCCAGAATCCTCCTGCCCTGAGGAAGGATCCTGCTTTGCCTGGGCCTCAAGAGACACTGATCTGCAGCCTCTGCTCGGGACATTCCCAGCTCAGCCCTGCGCTGCCTTGGGCGGGCCACTCCTTGCACTGGACCACAAACCCCAGGGCCCTGCTGGGAAGCCTGCCCACATCCACTGCCCTCATACTGGCCGCAGGCCCAGCTTGCCTCTTCCTCGGGGGCTTGCCGCCTCCTGCCTGCTCCAACATCGCTCCGCCCTGCCCACCTGTGTGCAAACTGCCAGCTGAGCGCCCTGGCAGGCTGTGGCTCCTCCGGCCGGGCTTTGGGCGCCCTCTGCTGGGCACCTGGACGCGGCTGCGGCTCCTGGGAAAAGCAGGGCTCTCTGGCCCGCCCCTTCCTCCTCCCTTCGGCCCTGCCTTCCTGACCCCTTTGCGGTGCCCTGGGTGTCCGTCCGGTCCTTCCCCGCAGCCTCACCCCATCCTTAGCAACCTTCACACCTGCCCTGCACACCTTCCTCTAAAGTGCCCCTGTCCCCAAGCACCCCAGCGCCTTGCTTTCCTCCCTAGAGCCTGAGCTCAGATGTGGGTCCCCTTGCTCTGGCTGTGGCCGCTCCCAGTTCGCAGTCTTCTGTGCCCAGGGAGTTGGCCTGTCCATCCCACCGCTGGCTGCCTGCTGCCTGCTGCCCCCTCCTCCTCCTCCTCTTCCGCCTCAGGTCTCCTCCTGGGACTTGCAGCCAATGCCCCAACTGCCCACCGCCACCTCCTTCTGCTGAGCCTCTATTTTTGCCTCTGCCTGTGCCTCTGCCTTGCCCTGCCCAGCATGGGTGCTGCAGTCCTGCCCTGTGGCCTGCCTCTCTCATGCCCCCTGCTCCCATGCTGCCTGTTTTCCAGCCCCATTCTGCTGAAATCTGACCCAGCTTCCCCTCCCTACTGGGTGCTGAGCACTTGAGAGAGAACCCCGGCTTCCTGGCCTGGCCCATGTCCACTGCAGGCCCTCCACACCAGCAGCTGCCTTGCCAGCCTGCTTCTCTAGGGAACCCACTGCTCCGCCCTGCTGATTTGCTTTGTATCAAAACAAAAACTTAGCATGCTAGCTATGCTATGCAGGTGACACCCTTAAGCATGTTGTATCTGCTCATTGCCCTCTCAGGGAACTCTGAGCACATCAGTGATGTTCAAGTGACATCAGTGATCTCCTTGCCATTCTACAGAGGAGCAAATGGGAGGCAAAAGGAGAGGAGGCACTGCAGCCCCAGCCACCCCTGCCCCTCTCCCCTGCCCAGCTGCCCACAGCGCTTCCCCCTCTCTCCACAGGACCTTCCTCCCAGCTCCTCACAGCAAGGCTTGGCTTCCTGCCTCATGGAAACCAGAGGCAATGGAGACAGAACCTGCGCTGCCTCCCACCTCCACAGGCACCCAGCCCTCGGCTCTTCCCGCCGCCCATCTGGTTGCACTAAAGCACCTGTCGCCTTGCTGCGCTGTGAGGACGAGCTCCACGCTGGCCCTGGACACCTCTCTCTGCACAGCCTGAGACACCTCCCTTGCCTGGTCACCCACTGTCCCCTGTACTCCCTTCCACCAGCCCCAAGGCCTGCAGACTCTCCTGTGTAGGAAAACAAAACCAAAAAGCAGACTCCTTTTCTTGGCTTCACACTCCCTGTAGCCACAACCCATTTTTGTTATGCTTTCAAAATGTAAGCAGTTTCTAACTGACATATAACAATCGTATTTGTTTATGGGGCTTTGATCAAATTAGAGTTAACACTCTAGTAGCCTTCTCTGGGCTCAGAGCGCCTTCTTGCAGCGAGTTTGAATCCTAGAGCACATGATAGTTCCTGCTGGCACCTCCATCCCTCCGCCCCTGCTTCCTGATCCCAGGCACTCTGATGCAGCTCCCAGACTCCTGCCTGGTTTCTTCACTCTCTCACCTGACTACAGTCGCCCTTCAAAGCTAGGAAGGGAGCAACTGCTCATCTGCTGCCCACTGCCAGACCTGCTCTCTACAGCTCCCTCCTGGATGGGTCCTTCCCACCAGAAACCACACCTGTCCCCATCTCCCCACTGTGTCTGCCTGCCCCATGCCCTCAGCCCCCTGCTTCTGGGGCCCCTTCTTACAGACTCCCCAGCCCTGCCCCCCAGACCCCCTTCCTTTCTGCTGCTACCAAGCGATGGCATCACTTCACACACCATGTGCAGGACCTACCTGCACGTCACCTGCTTGGCTGTGCTGGAGTTCGGGTGGTGCTGGGAGGGGCTCCTGTCCACCTGCTCTCAGCTGTAATCCAGCATCTGTGATGGTGCTCAGTGTATGCTGGGACCTCTGTGATCTACTACAGCAGCAGCCCCCAACGTTGTTGACATCAGGGGCTGGTTTCATGGAAGGCAGCTGGTGAGGGGGAGGGGGAAATGGTTTGGGAATGATTGAAGCACTTACCCTCGTTGCCTTTATCATCATTATGTTGTAACACATAATGAAAGAATGATACAATGTACACAATACAGACTGGTTGGTGGGAACCCCGAGCTTGTTTTCCTGCAACCAGACAGTTGTATCTGGGGAGATGGCACAGTGTCACCCAGAGCGTGCCATGTCTGGCCAGTGCACTCCATAATCTTGTGTTGTTTGCTGTCACTGCTGAAAACCTTGCTTCACAAAGATGGGCCATTGCCCATGAAAGCAGGCTCTTTCGTAGCAGCCTCAAGATATTCCACCTTGGCTTTCATCCAGAAGATATGGACACTTGACACTATCTCCAGCATACTTTGAAGGCCACCATTGTTTATGATCTTAAGGAGTTGGTCTCTGAGCGCGGACAAAGTTGATTCTCCTGGCTTATTCTCAGGTGGGTTGTTGGATCCATTCCTCCTCACTCTGGGCTTTTTTACACTTTGGAAGTAATGCTCAGACTCTTCCAAAAGCTGAGACAGGTGATCATACACCAGCTGGAGGAACAAAAGCCTTGGCTCAGTATTATGGTTCAAATCTAGACTTCCTCTTCTATTTAGAGAAGGCCTTTGCAAGGTGGTGGATCCTAGGTTCCTAGAGTGGACTTGCTGATAGGACGTGGGTCACAGGGGACATAATCTTGAAGGGACATGGCCCTCCCCAGTCCTCCCTTCACTCTGCCTGCCATTCTACCATGCAGTCCTGTGTTTGAAAACCACATCAACCATGGATTGAAACTTTGGACACTATAAGCCACAACACATTTCTCCTCTTTTAAATTGTGAATGTTGCATATTGTGTACCAGTGGCTTAAAAAAAAAAGACTAAGACACTAAATCTCTTTTAAAACTCTACCAATGGGGCTGGGGAGATAGCTCCGAGGCACAAGTGCCTGCTGGGCAAGTGCAAGGTCGTGAGTTCGAACGCTGGTCCCACAAAAAAAAAAAAAAAAAAAAAACCCAAAAAACATAAAACAAAAAACTCTACCAATGGCCAGGTGTGATGCCTCACGCCTGTAATCCCAGCACTTGGGAGGCTGAGGCAGAAGGATTAGTGTGAGTTCGAGACCAGCCTGGGCTACAAAAGTAAGCTTAAGGCCAGCCTGAACTGCATAGCAAGACCTTGTCTCAAAAAACAAAAACAAAAACAAAAAAACAGGCCCAGCAGGATGGCTCAGTGGTTTAAAGTGCCTGCAGGCAGCTGCAGGGACTGCTGTTCGATCCTGGCACCACATGCTGTGCCAGCCCTGCCCTCAGGGCAGGCTGAGCCGGCCATAAAAACAAATAAACAAACAAAAGTTCTGAAACAAGAATAAAATAAAATAAAATAATTCTTTAAAAAAAAGAATTAAAAACAAAACAAAAAAACCAACAACTCTACCAATGTTTGAAACTTGCCAAAATATGCCAGTGTTCATCTGTTGTTCCCATATTTCTATCTTGGTTTTCAATGCAGCCAAATTAACTGCCAGCTTGAAAAACGTCATCGTTCTTCTCTGAGGTAACAGATTGACTTCATTGAGCAGACGAAATATGTCACACGAATCACAGAGTTTTGTGACCCATTTAGTGTCAGTGAAATGTGATGCTGGTTGTGACCTTTTCTGAAAGATATCTTTGGAGTGGCTCTTGTAACTCAAAAGCACTGGTGAGTGACCTGTCATTAGAAAGCCATCCTCCTTTCATGTAGAAGAGAACACATGTGTGCTCTGGGTCCATCTCCTCACAGAGCTGTGGGAATAGACCTGAGTTCTGAAAGCACTGTAGTGTCACAGGCTGATAATGTAAGTCATATCCTACAAAACACAGCTAAGGTCAGGTGACTTTTTTTTTTTTTTTTTTCAGTTAAAATCAAGGTATGTTATGTACAGGTACAAACTCCCTCTGATGAATGAAATCATTATATGTATCTAAAATGTATCAATTAAATTAATTTTTGAAAAGGTAATCTTTTTTTTTTTTGTCTTTTTGAGACAGGGTCTTGCTGTACAGTTCAGGCTGGCCTTGAGCTCACTTTTATAGCCCAGGCTGGTCTCGAACTCTCACCGATCCTCCTGCCTCAGCCTCCCAAGTGCTGGGATTACAGGCGTGAGCCACCAAGCCTGGCTGAAAAGGTAATCTCTTTGACCTTAGTACTGAAACCAGAAAGCAGCCCAGCCATGGCAGTTGATCCACCTGTCCATATACTGACACAAAAATGACCAATTCTGTTGTCCTGATATATAATGATTCAAAGACTTGAATAGTTCTGCAGCTGCAGTGCTGTTCACAAAAGCACACACAACGTATCCTCCTCCAAGCCTCCTAAAAACACAGCCCCCAGCAGCAAGCATTGCTGCCTTGCCATCAACACCAGGAGATTCATTCACCTGGTTCCATCCCATAATGGCGCACTAGCCCTGTCTAACAGTGATGCCTCACTATTCTCTGCCGTTTCATCAGTTCTTCTCAATGTGATGCTAGCTGAAAGAAGAACACGGGTCACCTGTCAAACTGCAGGCTCTCCTGAAATGTCACAATACACGTCCTTAGCAAAGGACAGGATCAGCTCTTCAACTGTAGCAAAGGCTCTTTAGCCTAGCACTGTGGTCAACCACTATGAATGGCACTCTCAGTGAAGGCACATTTGTTGAAGTGGTGATGACCTTCAGCAACTGGCTCTCTTCTTATCATTCACATGTGTTTCCTCTGAAAAGCTCCAAATGCTTTTCTTTTAATGTAGGATGCTTAGTGTCCATGTGGTGAAGCAGTTTTGAAGGTTTTGTGGCATTAATTGATAGCTGCCCCCATACAAAGTAAGCCTGGGAAATGTGAATCACTTGTTCCAAGGAACTGTAATTTAAGCAGGGTGTAGCGGTTGATACATTGTGTTGACTTGAGAAGTTAAAAGCTTAACTAAATGACTCAGCAGTTCCATTACCTAGGGTGTGAGGCCCCATCCTAGAGTGACTCAGCACTTAGAGAATATAAAAGGGACCTGAGGAAGAATGGCAAGTGTCACTTCTTCGGAGGAGCTCCAGTCTTCACAGTCACTGTAGAAGGAGGGAAGAGAGGCTTCCTAGAAGCTGGGGCTGCATCTCCTCTCTTTGCTCTTCGCTATTTCCCACCATCATGAACCATTGCTCTCTGCAATGTGCCCCTCTGGCTTGGAGACAGTCAGCATGGACCAAAACCTCCACAAACTGTGAGCTAATTAAACCTTCCTTCCAAAATTTTGAGTGTCAGGTATTTTGTCCCAGCAACAAGAGAAAAGTAGCCGGGCGTGGTGGCGCACGCCTGTAATCCCAGCACTTGGGAGGCTGAGGCAGGAGGATCGGTGTGAGTTCAAGACCAGCCTGGGCTACAAAAGTGAGCTCAAAGCCAGCCTGAACTGCACAGTGAGACCCTGTCTCAAAAAAAGCAAAAAACAAAAAAAAATTAAAAAAAAAAAAATAAATAAATACAGAAAATAAAATAAAATAAAATAAAATAATGGACAGGCTATACATGGACTAAAATAATTGTGAGAGTCTCTCACCAGACTGTTCTACTGTTGAAATACATCAACTCACTTTTCATCTATAAAACCTGCTACCAGGTGAACTGAACTGTCACTTGCCCCTAACTGACAGGGTTTTGTTAGGAGTCTGCAAGCAACTGATAATTTAATGGTCTCTGCTTTTTTAATCTCTTTGTTAATGTTCACCATTGTCTGTGGCTGCTCCATACTGCTAGCAACACAACCTCAGCTCCACCTCAGATCATCAGGCACCAGATCCTCTTAAGGAGCTCCCGGCCTAGATCCATCACACATGCAGCTTATTGTAAGAGGCAGAGTTCAGATGGTAATGTGAGAGGTGGGAAACAGCTCTAAATACAGATGAAGCTGTGCTGTCTTGAAGCTTACCTCAAGCCCTGTGGCTCTGCTCCTAACAGGCTGTGGACCAGCCCCAATGTGGCTTGGGAACTGGGGACCTCTGATCTGTTCCTTCAGTCACTATATGTGCCAACCTCTGGCCTACTGTAGAGGACATCAAAGTGGCTTAAACAAGGTTCTTACTTCTGTTAAGTGTACAATCCCATGGAAGAGATAGACATATGACCTGGCAGATCTGCAAACAGCCATTTCTGTCACTTTTTTTAAAAAAAATAAAATTTCCAAATAATGTATGTATGTATGTATGTATGGATGGATGGATGTTATGGCTGGCTCAGCCTCCCCTGGGGGTGGGGCTGGTGCAGCATGTGATGCTGGGGATGAGACCATGGTCCGTGTGGTTGCCTAAACAGGACCTTTAGACTGCTGAGCTATCTGGCCGGCTCCCTATCTGTCACTTTTTGACACAAGTCCTCAAACTTAAGCAGATGTGCACTCAGGCAGACACCACAGGCTCCTCTGGTCTCTCTCACCTGTCACCTTCCTGCAGTGCCAGTAGCTTGACGAAGAGCTTGGGGCTCTTCAAAGGGATGCAGCCCATAGAGGACTCAGCTCTTAACTTCCCAGCCCTGTGGGCATCCTGGATTTTAGAGAACCTCTGGAAAGAGGGTCTAGATCCACTGATCATAGGTGTATGATGTAACCAAGGGCCCCACCTTTCTGGGCTTTAGTTTCTTCATCTGTTGAATGGAAGCAGTGGTCTCAGCCACCCTACCAGGCTGGCACAAATGAGACAGGGAGACAAAGACACTGCGTGGACCAAGGTGAGCAGCTCTGTATAAGCATGGAGCGGTGCTGTGTACAGACCTGAAGAGTGCACAGGTCAAGGCGCCCTGCCCTTCAGGTGTCGTGCGTCCCTCAGGCTCTGCTTTCTGTGTGCCGAGATAAACACCATACACACTATGAACACAAACACGGACAGCCCTGGTGGTTTCCCAATCGTCCAGCTGGAGCTTGTCAGAGGTGGACCCTGTGGAAAGTCACTGGACATGGACAGCACAGATGGTAGAGGCCCGTGAGGCCCTGGCCAATCATCTCTCTGGGAGAGCTGATCCGTGGCTCCAACATGTGATCCCATCTCTGCCATCTGCCAATTTGCTAGAGCTCAGCAGATGCAGGTACTGTGCCTCTGAATCCACAAAACTGTGAGTGAAATAGGCTATTTCTCTTTCTATGTTATTTGCCTCAGGAATCTCACCATAGTCATCTTGTTGTGACTGTTACCATGTGTAGCAATTTTATCAAGATGGGACCCTAACATACTGTTTAGAAGTTATTGATGTTGGACACCTCTGAATAACACCTATATACATGTCTGTTTCATGCTTTTGTTCCCCCTGGTACTGCGGATTGAACTCAGAGCCCTCACACTGAGCTACATCCTCAGCCTTTTTCATTTTTTATTTTGAGGCAGTACCTCATAATTTGTTGAGATGTCTGGGCTGAGCTCAATCCTGCGACCTTTCTGGCTCAGCCTCCCAAAGAGCTGCATGTTTCATGAGTCCCAGCTTGATTTCATGCCTTTTTTAGCAGCTGCACAACATTTCGGCATATGAGCAGACTGTAACCTGTCCGCCGTTGGTGGAGGTTTGGGTTGCTGAACCAGCAGAAGTCAGTGAGGTGAACAGGAGTGTAGACCACCTGCCACATCAAAGGGAAGCTTTTGTTGCCACAGATGGCAGTGCTTGAGGGGTAGGAGAGCTGCGCAGATGCTCAGGCAATAGTCAGGGCTCAGATCCACAGGATCGTGAAAGGCAGAGGTGGGACCCAGGCAGAGCTGGCCAGAGCCGTCGCAGCTCCTGGCAGCAGTATCACGCACAGACTTCCCCCCACTGTGTGCTTCTCAGACCCTCGCCAGACCTGCCAGAGTCAACAAGGCCTGAAGAGCAGAGTCCTCCACTGTCAAGGTCTTGTTATATAGTCCATGCAGGTCTTGATCACATTATATAGCCCAGGCCTGCCTCCAATTTGTGGTGATACTCCAGCCTCCACCCCCCAAGTACTGGAATTACAGGCATGTGCCACATAGCTACTCAGTGCAGGCTTGATTTTAGAGCAGAGAGACATCTCTATACCACCAGTGGGAGATAGTTAAAGACACTGGGAGCCAGACAGGGTGGCATAATCCATGCCCTAAACAGGGAGCAGGTGTGGGTACACCAAAGCGATTTTAACTGCAGAAGCAGGTTGGGGTTGGTTTCTTCTTCTTAGCTCACAGTTTGTGGAGGTTTCAGTCCATATTCAGCTGGCCCAAGGCTGAGTGGAACAGAGCAGAGAGCATGCAGTTCATGGCGGCGGAACAGCAACAAAATGGTGACGGGGCAGCCAACCAATCAGGGCGCAGAGCAACAGCTTGAGTCTGTGTCTCTGTCTTTATATTACATTTAGGCTCTCTGCCTTAGCCTATCCGCTTTAGGCTACACCCATAATCCCAGAAGTAATTAAAACACATAATCCCAGGGATCATGGATCAAGTCTCAAACTCTAGATCAGTACTAAAATATATAATCCTAGTGACTCATGAGTCAAGTCTCAATCAATAGAAGTCCCTGCCCTCATGATGCATGAAGCTTTAGGGGGACAACTAGACATAAACCGTAACATTCCACCCCTGGACCCCCAAAGTCTCATACATATCCCTTTGTACAAAAGACATTTTAGTCCATCTTGAAGAGTTGCCGAAGTCTTAACAGTTTCAGCATTGCTGAAAAGTCCCAATCCCAAGTCTTCTCCAAGATCCAAGGCAAATTCTCATCTGTGAGTTCCTATACAAAAGAAAAGTTAAACATATCCAACATTCAAAGGCATAAGATAAACATTAGCATTCCAAAAGTTGCAAACAATAGGGAAATACAAAACAGCAGTACCAACACAAGTCCAAAATCCAGTTGAGCAAACATTAAATCCCATAGTTCCAACTGGAACATCCCAAACAGTCTGCATTGAGTTGTGCTTGGCTCTTTGCTCTTGATTTTCAACATAAATCTGGCTAAAAGCCACCAATAACAACCATGCCACTGCCCCAATAGTTGGCTGCTTTGAAATAGCTCTTGAAAGATTTATCAGCCTGCCATACTTAATCTCAGTCTTAGGCAAAGTCTCTGGGTACAAGCAAAATTCTGACAGACTTTCAGCCAATCCATAGCACAAATCATCTGGAGTCCAACGACCAATGCTGTCCTTTTCCCAGCAGAAACTTCCTCAACCTGGTCTTTATAGGCTGGCCTTCTGTCAGTCTTCTGGTCTGAGTTCTGAGCAGAATCTCCCCTACAGAACAACCGGAGCTTTTCCAGCTCTTCACAAGTAGAGGACCTCTCCAAACATTTCCAATCTCTGCTCATAAGCCATTCTTTATATCCAGGTTTCAAGCCAGTTTTCTGGTCTGAGCTCTGACCAGAATCTCCCCTACAGAACAGTCAAAGCTTTTCCAGTGCTTCACTTATAGCCTACATCTCGGAACTTTTCCTATCTCTTCCTGTAAGCCATTCCCAAAAGCTTGTAATCCACATTGTCAGGTATAGCCACAGCAACAATCCCACATCTCTGGTACCAAATTCTTAGTTACTTTTCTCTCGTTGCTTGGACAAATACCTGACACCCAAAATGAAGGAAAGAAAGTTTTATTTAGCTCACAGTTACTGGAGGTTTCAGCTGGATCCAAGGTTGAGTAGAACATGGCAGAGAGCAGCAGTTCATGGCGGCAGAACAGCAACAGTGGCGACAGAGACAACGGACCAACCAAGGGAGCAGAGAGCAACAGCATAGTCTGTGTCTTTGTCTCTCTTTATATTACATTCAGGCTCTCTGCCTCAGCCTGTCCACCTTAGGTTACACCCATAATCCCAGAAGTACTTAAAACACATAATCCCAGGGATCATGGATCAAGTCTCAAACTCTAGATCAGTACTAAAACACATAATGCCCAGTGACTCATGAGTCAAGTCTCAATCTATAGAAGTCCCTGCCCCATGACTGCTTGAGGCTTTGGGGGGACAACTAGACATAAACCATAACACCACCAGAGAGTCCTGAGATGGAGTGGCTCAGATTCCAGAGAAAGCAGTGCGACTGCTAGGTGAGCAGTCCACAGGGAGTGCTGCATCTTTGAGGGAGGGGCATGGACTGTTACTGGGTGCTCATAGCTTCTTGGATAGTGCAGTTTAGAGGAAGGTTTCTAAGGTGCTAGCTCAGGGTCAGGGCCAAATTTTTACTGTTTGGAGCAGCAACCTAGGTACCTTTATGGGTGCCTGGGAGTGAACGGTCAGTGGTCCAGCCTGGGTTCTAGCCTGCTGGGAAAAACCTGTGCAGAGTGGTCAAGGGGCTCTGTGATTTTGGGTCAGGACACAGAGAGAAACCCTGAGGCTGGCAGGGACAGCTGCTGGACTCCACTGACTGGATTATGACATTGAACCTTCTCATTAAGATTACACCATTACCATCCACCTCACTAATATAAAGTTAAAAATAAACCATGAAATAAACGTTAAAAGCCTATTTAAATATTTTAAATAAAAAAATCAAATAACTCTGAAAAGATCCCAGATAATTGAATATATTAGTTTCTTTGTGTGTGTGTGGCGGGGGGGGGGCTGGGGTTCAAAATCATGACCTTGCACTTGCCACAGAGCTATTTCCCTAGGCCTAAATGTATTAGTTTCTTAGGGAAACAACAAATTACTACAGATCTAGTGACCACGGACAGTCTTCCGTGCAGGGGGACACAAGCTTGCATTTAGGCTGGGCCTGGCCACACTCTCTCCAAATGTGCTTCACGTCCATATCCCTCTAATAGGTGGCTCCACCTGACTGGGGCTGCCTTCCTGTGTCTAACGCATCACGTTCCTCTCCTTCCTCAGGAAACCAGCCATAGGGTCACCCAGGGCTCGCTCTAAACCACAATGATCTTATCTCCAGGTTCTTCTTTCTTCTTTTTTCTTAATTCTTTCTTTTCCTTCTTTCTTCTTCCTCTTCCTCTTCCTTTTCTTCTTTTTGTTATGAGCAGATTTTTTTTTTTTTTTTTTTTTTTTTTTTTTTTTTTTTTTTTTTTTTTTTTTTTTTTTTTTTTTTTTTTTTTTTTTTTTTTTTTTTTTTTTTTTTTTTTTTTTTTTTTTTTTTTTTTTTTTTTTTTGAGACAGGGTCTCACTATACAGTTCAGGCTGGCCTTCAGCTCACTTGTATAGCCCAGGCTTGTCTCAAACTCACACCGATCCTCCTGCCTCAGCCTCCCAAGTGCTGGGATTACAGGCGGGCACCACCACATCCAGCTACCTATGGGAGATTGGGAATGAAGTGCGTCCTGGTAGAATAAAGCCCTCCGAAAGCTCGCAGGCTGCCCATCAATGCAGTATTTTGTAGGCACAGTGATGGTAAGGTCAGAGCTCTTGTGAGGAGGGATCCAGGCCGTGCAGAGGATGCCAACCAAGAGGAGGCTGGCAGAAGGAGGGCAGTAGGTAGTGAGGCTTTGGCAGTCAGACGGCTTTAGGCAGCGTTCCCAGGAACTAGGAGAGGCGGGGGCGTCGGTCAGCGAGCGCTGGCGGGGGGGGACGGGGGGGGGGACGCAGGGCTCGAGCAAAGGCGGCTTCCAGCCCAATTAGGGTCTGAGATTGGTTTTTCCTCCCTCTGAGAGTAATCTGACGCTATTTGGGGAGGCAAGGCCGAAACCTGATCCTCCAGTCCTGGGTCTCCGTTAATGTTTAATCAGATAGGATCGTCCGATGGGGCTTTGGTGGCGTGATCTACCAGCCCCCGGACGTCGAGGCCCACACCCTAGAAGGCTCTGCCGGCGTCGAGGCCCGGATTCTCGCGCGGGACAGACGCGCAGCCTCGAGCCGCGCGCTCGCAGTCTTCCGCGGGTCACCGTTCCGCGCCGCAGCGATGCGCCCACGCGGACCCGCGCCGCCCTGGTGGCTGCTGCTGCTGCTCCTGCTGTTGGGGCTCGCGCGAACCGGCGTCCCGGAGGACGAGGACGGCGACTACGCAGAGTTGGCGCTCGCCTTACCCTCGGAGGAGGACGGCCTGGCCGACGCGACTCCACACGTGCCCACCGCCACCTTCCACCGCTGCGCCAAGGTGCGCACGAGGTGCCGCTGCCTCCGGCCTCAGTGTCCCCGAGCGCGGGAGGGAGGAGGGAGGCACACTGGCCTGGATGGCCGGCCAAGGTGGGACGCGAGGTCCGGATCTGGAGAGGGCTTGGCACCGGCAGTGAAAGAGGGGCCCTGGGCGCTGGGTGCAGGGCGCTGGGCATGGGGTGCTGGGCGGGGACGGGCGCCTGGCGATTAGCCTCAGGGGCCGCAACCACAGAGAGCCCTGCAGGGCCCGTCAGACGCCGCGTCCCGCCAAGGGGCACAGCTGCTGCATTCCTAGTCGTAAGGTGCTCGGAAAGCTTATCCTTGAGCGCCCGTGGAAAGGGAGACAACTGTCCTCACTTGCATGGGGATGAGGTCTTGCAGCTCTGTGGACCCATGAGTGACCCCTTAGATCCGGCCTAGGAAGAGGCCACTTGTGAAGGGAGTCTTGTCCCAGCTGCCCCATGGCCTGTGGATTTACCCTCTTGCCCTGCTGGGCAGAGGGAGGTCTGCCCCTCCCCTCCCGCCCCCGCTTTTCTGAGGCTTTTGCCTACTATGGGTACAGTGTGGGTTGTGGTCAGGGTGCTCAGGGACATTTCCTGTCTCCAGTCCCCAAAATGACTGTTCTGGAGGTGCTGATACTGCACCTGGAGAGCTGGCAGCTCCGGCCACCTCTGGCTGGGGTGAGGAGCCTGGAACAGAAACTTCCTGCCTGCTTGACCATTCACTCCAGTGGTGTTTTCTAGGAACTGCATAGAGAATAGAAGTAGTGTTGGCAAACAGAAAACAATTTCAGATCGATCCTTTTGCTGTAGTCACAAGCAACCAAGGTCCAGAGAGAAGAGGCGAACCTACCCCAACCCTGGTACACTAGCACTCGATCTCCAGAGCTCTGGTTCCCCTGTGGACTGTGCTCCTCATTCACGAGATTTTCATTCAACAGAGGGCATTCTAGATGAATAGGAGCCGAATAAATGCCAGTGGAAGAATTTTGTTTAGGCAGTGGTGGGAGGGGGAGCACAGATGGAGAAGCTGGAATATGTTCTGAACTGAAAGGCTTTGTAGCTGACGTGATGGGAGAAGCTGACGTGACCCCCCCCCCCCAGCGTCACTGTCGCCTGCACACACTCTTGCATCTCCATGGTGTCACTTATGCGTCCGGTCTATTGCTGCCTGTCTGAGATCCAGGTGTGGTCTGACACCCATGGGCTCTGAGTCTTTGGGTAAAGGGTTCCAGCCTCGCTCTGGCTGGAAGCCAGGGGGCACACCTGGGTGTGGAGGGCAGGGCTGCCAGGCAGGTGATGCTGGGCTGAGGAGGAGCTGGAGCTTGGACCTTACTTAGCTTGCCATGGGGAGCATGGAAGGTTCTTAGGCAACGAGGGCAGCTGGAGCCCACGAGCTAACTGAAGCCAAACACGCACTGGCATCTACTTGATGGTGCTTCTGCCTGCGTTGGCACAGCATGAGGGGGTGCTCTACACTGCCACCTCCCCACCTGGAGGCAGGCCTGTGCTGTGGGTACCATGGTCCCCACACCCCAGGGAGACACTGAGGCTCAGGGAGATTGTGTGGCTGGCTCAGGGCAGCTTAGCTTCTAGAGCAGGGATTCAGGACCATGTGAGTCTTGTTTTTAGAAGGGAAGATCAGGAGCCAGACTGTGAGGCAGGCAGGACTAGGTATCCTCCAGGCTAGGGCCCTGGGTGAGCCAGGTACGGCACAGGAGCTAGCACATGGAATGCAGCCCTGTGTCCCCAGGGGCATGGCTGCTGGCTCTGACCATGCTGGAATGCATCGCCAGCACATATGGGGTTTGTGGCTTTGGGCCCTGCTTTGGTCTCTGCAGGTTACTGTGTCTCCTGCTGTGACCCAACTGCTGTTTGCAGAGGGCCTGGGGTCTGCACAGGGTCCCTTATTGTCTGACACCCCTCCCCCCCTTCAGGAGGCATGGAGGCTGCCCGGCACTTACTTGGTGGTGCTAAAGGAGGGGACTCATCATAGGCAGACGGAGCACACAGCCCGCCGCCTGCAGGCCAGAGCTGCCCGCCAGGGCTACCTCACCACAGTCATGCACCTTTTCCACCACCTGGTCCCGGGCTTCCTGGTGAAGATGAGTGCAGACCTGCTGGACCTGGTGAGCTGCCTCTCCTCATCTCTGCGAGCTCTTCAGGACACTAAGGGAGACATGACCCTCAGGGTTCCAGCCCAGTGATTGCAGCTGGAGTACAGATGCTTGTGAACCTGGCCGCAACGCAGAGGTCCTTCTGTCTTCATGTGAAAACTATTCTGAGCATGGTCTTGCAGTGCATGTCCATAATCCCGGAAGTCTAGGCAGTGGAGGCAGGAGGATTGCAAGTTCCAGCTTGGCCTGAGCAACCAGACCCTGTCTCAAATTTTAAAAGATGGCAAGAGCTGTAGCTTAATATAAAGGCCCTGGACTCAATCCCTAGTACTGGCAGGGTGGGGTGTGGGGAGAATTCCAAGGCAAAGACCACACAGACATCAGGGGTGGGCAGCTGGGGTCCAGCCTGGGGTGCTGCCTGCAGAAGCTCATGAGGACAGGGTCAGGTCATCCCACAATCACATGACATGGGGTGTGCACTTCCTTTCCTGGGGCAGTGTGGCCTGAGTTGCAGGCTGACCATGGGTTTCGGTGACAGAGGACCTCTGGCCTCTCCACTCTCCTGCATTGCAAATGTGCATCTGTGCACATCGCGATAGTTTTTTCTGGTCCTCTAACTTAATGGCAGCACATGGTTATCATGTGCCTACCAATTCTCTGAGTGGCTGTGGACGCTGAGGCCCAGGGTAGCACAGGGCAGAGTAGCACATTCCTGGCAGGGGCTCCTAGCTCATCACACCCCTGCATGTGGTTGGTTCAAGGCAACACCTTATGACTGAATAACTGCGCCAGTCTGTCCTCACAGAAACAAGTCTAGGTGGGCCCAGGAGCCCTTGTGGATACTGAGGCACCCATGGATGAATGCGGCCCCTAAGGCTGGGCAAGGAGAGGGTACTGCGGCATGGACAGGGGTTGGCATTGTACTGCCAGGGCTGAGCTTGGCTGGAAGCCCCTGCAGGGCACTGCAGCCCCAGCCCAGTGCCCCACTCCAGAGCACCCATCCCTGCCAGGCTTCCCACAGATGTGGGCTCAGTGCCGCACTGCACTGGGCGCCTTGTCTGTTAGACAGGTGAGGACACTGGCTCCTGGTCCTGGTCCTGCCCGCACCTGCAGGTCCCAGGACAGGCTTTGGAGGTGCTGGAGCAGAGTCCCTTGGCTTCTTCAGGCCCTGCGGCTGCCACACGTCGAGTACATTGAGGAAGACTCCTCCATCTTTGCACAGAGCATCCCCTGGAACCTGGAGCGGATCCTCCCTGCGCGGTACCAGGCAGAGCAGTACAGCGCCCCCAGTGAGCACCCCTGGTGACCGCACCCACTGCCCCTTCTGGCTCTGTATCCCCCCCACCCTGCAAGGGGCCAGGCTTCCCCCACCAACCCCTTTTCATGTCTCTTCCTCTTTAGGCAGCCCACCCTTCCTCCCCTCCTCCTGCTCCAGGGGAGTGTAGGCCCTGTCAGTCCTTTTCCTGGCCGGGCCTGGTTGCCAGTCTCTGTGCCAAGTGGCCTGGCAGGCTGCCCTCACCTGGGGGAGGGGCAGAGTCAGACAGATCCCCTGGGTGTCTGTGACTCCTGGCTGTGCTCTGCTGGCCTTCTGCGCACTCTGTCCCTGTCCTGAGAGGCTTCCTGTACAAATGGAGGATGGGGAGGGGCACCCCAGGCTACAGCAAGACTTTGTAGTTGACAGCTAGATTCTAGGGAACAGTGCCAAGTCCGAGGGGTCCCTGGCCTGGGATCCTGTGCTCCTTGGCCAGAGGGGAACTCAGCTGCTACCCATGAGCTCCTAACTGATGCTCCATCTCAGAGCATCTTCTTGTCACAAGTACAGTGGACACAGTATCCCTGTCCTTGTTCTCTGGAGTGGTTGAGGCTCCAGTGACATCTCAGGACTCCTGGGCGGCTCGGGGTCTGCAGGTGGAGTGTGTGGCAGTGAGGATGCCCTTTTGTGCTTTTCTTGGTGGCTTCAGTGTCCCTGTCTTGTGTCTCTGCCCCTGTCCTCTCCATTTCTCTATAAAGACCTATGACATGGTGTATGGACACGATGTCTGGAGGTCCCCAACTTGATGGGCACAGCATAGTCTGGGGGTCAGGGTATGAACATAGCTTCCTGGGGCACTGCCTGCCCCATCCGCTCCTGCCTGGGAGGTGTTTGCATTGCCCCTAGGGATGTGATGTGCAGGGACCAAGAGCTGGGTGTGGAGCTCTCGGAGTCGTGAAGGGCTTGGCTGGAGGAGGACTTCCAGGAGTGCTGGGTGGTGGTGAGGCAGGGTGGGCACCTTGGGGACAAGCGCTGGGCTGGCTGGGCCTGGGGGCGGACCTTCCATTCTTGGGGCACAAACTTGACTTGAGCGCCCTTGAGCTGTGTGGCCTTGGACACTGTGCTGTCTCTCTGAGTCTTGGGTTCCTCTCCTAGAGAGAGGCAGTGATGGTCCTGGAGGGGCTGTTTCCAGGGCTGGGGACCTATTGCGGCAGTGCAGCTGGGTGTGCTGGCAGGTGTGGGTCTAGCCCACCTCCTCTCATTCAGCAGTAACTCCTGGAGCACCACGGTGGTGCTGGCAGCCTGCTTTCCTCGGGGCTATGTTGGCCTGGCTGAGGATTTCCCTGCGGCCCCAGGTTCCTCCCTCCTCCCTCCTCCTTCTCCCTCCCCCTGCCTCCCTCCTCCTTCTCCCTCCTCCCTCCT
>PVJA010013752.1:28009-48966 GCA_004027025.1 Myocastor coypus | reverse complement strand
ATATTTCTCTATCTGTATACCTGTATAGATGTTTTTTTAAATAATTTTATTACCTTTAATAAATAACAATGAGACAGTTTCAAAACATGTTAGTAGGACAGCCACAATAACTGATATAATGCAGAATGTGTCTTATAGTAGTTGTACAGAGTACAAGATACAGACATGATAACTTTTCTAAACACTATTTGTACAAATATTTGCTTCATTGAGCTAAGAGAAAGTAGTTGAATGCATGGAACAACATTCCATAATAGTAGTGGGTTATCAGCAGAACTGGCAATGTTGGAAGCTGTTGACTTGAACCTCTTACAGCTCATCATACTAATCTGGTTTTACTTTTTATGCATTGTGATTCAACTTTTCTGCTGGATGGTTAAGATCAAGTTAAAGCAAGACCTATATAACAAAACAAGTTATATAGCTCAGTGTAAAATTAGCTATCACATTTGGGAGGTGTGTCAAAAAGTGTCATATCTGCTACATAGTACATATAAATTGCATAATATTATATAATCATAAATACCGTGTAATACATAACTGACACAGTCAGTTAAATCCCCAGGATTTACCTTGAAACCATGTACAACATTTTGTAGAACTTCTGTCAGTGTCTGCTGTCTGGATGAGTCACAACCATTTATATGTGTTAAACTGTAAATTGACTCTGATATTCTAGTCCAAACCCAATACTATTGGGTTTCTTCCAGTTTAGACCTCTTTCTTTCTTTCTTTCTTTCTTTCTTTCTTTCTTTCTTTGTCTGTCTGTCTTTGAGACAGGGTCTCACTATGCAGTTTAGTCTGCACTTGAGCTCACTTTTGTAGTTCAGGCTGGTCTCAAACTCGCACTGATCCTCCTGCCTCAGCCTCCCAAGTGCTAGAATTATAGGCGTGCACCACCATGCCCAGTGCAGGCCTTTTTCTGATGGTGAGAAACTTTTAAAAATTATTTTCTATATGGTTCCTGTTATTTCATTCATTTATCATTTTGGTTGCATATTTAAGTTACTATCAAAATTGCCTGGGCACAACTTCTTACACTTGCCTTATCCTTAGAAGCCCTCACATGACTCGGGTCCTGGTGCCTTGCACCAGATGTTCTTAGTGCTACTTCAGTTTAGTGGACATTGCCCTCACCTGATTTGGCCTCTGAATGCCAGGCCACTTTTAAAGCTGCCTTCTTAGTAGCCTCCTTATATTGCTTAGGCTTGGACACTCCACTAGGAGATGTCTTGCTGGAGGGTTACTCATTTTTCTTATCTCAAGTCTGAGCCACTATCCTGTACAGACTCCACAGCCATTCCTCTTAGGATCCAGCATACCATGGCAGGCTGCCATGACTTCCATTCTTAGCTTTCTTCCAGGCTAACTGACTTAGCTTCACTAAAGTTCAGTGAAGAGAAGCAAAGTGTGTGTCTTGGATCTTGAATGTCTCCCAGAGGAACATACTCTAAATCTTTTGATGTCATGGGGACGTGATTTGACTTAGATGATGAGGGACCATATGGAAGGAAGCTAGATCACAGGGATTGTACCCTCCAAAGGAATACTGATAACCTGAAACTTTCCTCTCTCATTCTTTCCTGGCTCCATTCACATAGGCAGCTTCGCTGTACTGCATGCTCTCTCCCACATGACTCTGTGCCTTACCAGAGGCTCAAAGAAGCAAGCCAAATTCATTGCATTGAGCCTGTGAAGATATGAGCCAAAATGAATCTCTCCTCCTTTGAAGTTTAATATAGGAGTGTTGTCCCTGTCATAGTGATGGAGCATATGAAGATGAGAAAGAGGGGGAAAGAGGAGGAAGAAACTTAATGTACTATAATCATAACATGAAGAAAGAGTGATAATCTTTGTTTTATTTTATTTTATTTTATTTTACTTTTTTGTGTATTTGGTATAGGGGCTCACTGTGTAGCTTGGACTCATAGTGATCCTTTTGTCTTCAGCCTTCTCTGCACTGGGATCATAGGCATGTGCTACCATGCCCAGTCTTGGGGGCCCTGCTCAGTGCGCCCAGGGGCGGGGCTGGTGCTGCTTGTGGTGCCAGCGATCAAACTCAGGTTTCTGCACTTACCTAAGTAGGCACTAGTGATAGTCTTTGATTTATGATATTTTTGACACTTTGTTTTACAGTTGTTTTTGACAGTAGTTTTGAAGAAATTGGCATTTTTGATATGCTGTACTAAATCTGGCAGTCCAAATTAGGCCTTGCTAATTCATGGTTATTGATATAAGGTAATAGTCTAATTCTATGTGGAAAGATATCAAAATCAAGAGTTGGACACAATACTTTTGCACATCTGTTTTCTTAGAACTCAATAATTAGCTAAATTGTAGTTAGTCATCTTCTAGGGATAAAGTTGTATCTACTCTTTAAGCCACAGACAGATGCAGTCTGGTGTGGTTCTGTTTCCTTGGGTATGAATTGCTGAGGCCCCTGGCTAATGAGGAATCTGTGGTGCTTTTTCGTTCCAGCTTATAGTGTAAACCAGGTCAACTTTTCAACCTAGTTCAAATTTCCCTGATAGCCCCAGGCAGCATCACACTGGTACTAAATGACTTCAATTCCTTGACCATAGGGAGTCCAGCAGGAGGTTTCCCTTTGACTGGCAGGTGCCCAATTAGATCCTGTCTCCCAGGAATTTGAATCTGAGACAGTGGCTCAGCCTGTCCTTTTTAGGGCACTTAACCTGGGCACACAGAAGCGCTTATCGCTCATACAAAAGTAGATCAGAAAAAGTAGCATTTTAGAGAAAAAGAAGAAGCACACATTTAGACAAGATCAGAAAAATGTAAGCATATCGCTCCACTGAGTTGCTATTTTGATTCCTGTTTTTTGTTTGTTTCTTTTCAGTTTTCACTATGTAGGTTGTTTTTTGTTTGTTTGTTTTTTTGGTCTTTTTGAGACAGAGTCTTGTTATGCAGCAGCTCAGGCTGGCCTTGAGCTCATTTTTGTACCCCAGGCAGGTCTCAAACTTGCACTGATCCTCCTACCTCAGCCTCCCAAGTGCTGGAATTGCAGTCGTGTGCCACCACGCCTGGCTCACTATGTAGGTTAGGCTGGCCATGAAGTCACTGCAGGACGTGAACTCATAGCAATCCTCCTGCCTCAGTCTTAGGCATGCACAACCACTTCTGGTGATTTCAGCTGATTTATATAATTCTTGTTCACTCCTTTTTTACATAGTTCATTGAGATTTTCTTCCACTTTTCCAGAAAAAATTTCTACTCATCCTGTTCATAAGATACTGGCTATATTTCTCTTCTATTAAACTAGCTGATTCTCCAAAGACTATACTTTTAGGCATGTGCTGGGCCTGAACCACACTTAAGAGAAGTAACATTCGTGAATATACAACTGCAACATTACTTACAAAAGTTCCATATTGCTTTTTATCATAGAGAAATAAGGGGCAACTTCAAGGCTGCTGGAAAAGAAAGCAGAGATGAGTCCTCTTTCTTTTCCTGCTATGCTTGAAACTGTAGTATTTTATTTCTTTCTCTGAAGATGACAGGTTTATTTATTTATTTTTCTTTTTAAAGAGCAGAATGTATTTACTGGGGGAAAGAAAGTTCTTGTCCAAGAGAAGGACTGGAGTGAGACCTGAGTGGATTGTCCCCAAATCTGTCTTTTTTCAAGAATTTTTATAGAGCAAAACCATGTGGTGCATAGGTGTAAGGTAGAGAACCTGCAAACTCACTTAAGGGAGCACGAGAAGGGCCAAAGCTACGGCCAGCCAGCAAAATTATTCATACGGCTGCTCAGGTACTATTGGTTAAATCAAGGACCAAATGGCAGGGGAAGTGATCACATAGCAAACAGGCAGGAATATAGGATGGGGGCTTTCCTGTAAGGGGTTGGGTCAGTGATTGATATGTGATTGATATCTATTGGAGACCAAGTCCAAGAATGAACAATCATAAGGAAGTAAATGTGGCTCCGCAGTCTAAGTGCCTGCTGGCAAGCGTAAGGACCCAGGTTCCATGCCAGGTACTGCATGCCATGGCATTGCCATGCTGAGTCAACCACTGAGACCAGACATGATGGTGCATGCCTGTAATCCCAGCCTTCGGGAGTCTGCAGTAGGAGGATCACTAAGAGTCTGAGCTGTATATTGAGATCTTGCAACTAATAAATACATAATAGAAAATAAAAAATAAGAACAAACAGGTCTGGAGACATAACAACCTGTAGAATACTGAAAAAGCATCCTCCAGGTCCAATACAAGTTTGAGTGAGTGGAACCAAACAGATCAAAGTATAAGAATTAGGCACAGCAGGGTTACAGACTTAGTAGTGTCTGCTTCCCTTAGTGCTGAAGCCAAGGCAGCTACTTTTTCTTGGTCTCTCTCTTTTTTTTTTCTTTTATTTTCTCCCAGTCCTGATTATGTAATACTAAGGAGGCAGTTTTTACTAAAGTATCAAGTGAGTTGTCTGGAGCAAAAGCTATCTTTTGTAGATATTTGTTAATATCTGGAACAAACAATGAATTTATCTTTAACAATGGTCTGTCCTTCTATTGAATTAGGATCTAGGAAAGTATATTTTACCAGTGCCTCTATTAAAGGTCATAAGAAAACACAGGAATTTTCATCTTTCTCTTGATAAATAGCTGAAAAATTAAAATAACTAGAAGGCTTGGTTTTAGTTCTTTTTAGAACTTCAAGAATACACACTTAAAAATGTTTTCTATTCCAATCTCCTGCCTAGCTAGTAGGTCAGCAGGGGACTGTGGTAGTAACTGCCTGGGCTCTGGTGGGAACTGGATGCACTTCTGACTATCTTCTGGTTGTTTGAAATTAAAAATGTGATATTCATCCTCAGTTTGTCTTTCATTCGAAGTCAAAGTTTAAGATTAACATTAAAACCTCTCATTCCAGCTTATAGTTCTGAGTAAGTCATCTAAAGATATCAGTGTACTTAACAGTGTCATCTGAATATTTTTCTAGTTATTGCTTGATCTGTTTTAAGTCATTGGCTCCAAGAAGAAGTCAATGACTTCATCTGTCATCACTGTCAAAGGCTAGCCACCTTAAGAGGGACTGTTACAGAAGGCACCTGAAGCATGGCCCAACTGCCAAAGCAGCCACTGGAGGCGAGACCACCATGTGAGGCAGAAGCCTTGGAGCTCAGACTCAGCTTTTCAGGTGGCTCAGTAAACACAACTAGTTTCAAAGGGATCATAATTATACCTTGAGCATCAATACAAATTATTTCTTAATGTAAGGAAGATTTGAATATAACACAATTCTAATATTCTTTTCACTTTTACAGTATGATTTTAGTTGTAAATGAATATCAAAAGCAATATTTCCCTTTACATTCTAGTTTGGCTCTAGGGGATATGTAGGCCACACACACATACAGAAAAAATATTAAACAGATCTTTTTCACCATGTAAAAATCACGTGTTTTCCAGTGCTTAATGATGCACTCTAAAGGAGTAAGAGACTTGGTCTATGAGATTTCCATCTGGAATACAAAAAGGAATGATTTTTGGGTATCCTCATGTTATTGCTAATGGTGTCCCTATCTACCCTCAAACTGGTGTGCAATTTTATTTCTCAAAAAAATCTCACACTGTGTATTTTCACTTACTCTTTTTTTTTTTTTTTGCCTTTTTGAGACAGGGTGTCACTGTGCAATTCAGGCAGGCCTTGAGCTCACTTCTGTAGCCCAGGCTGGTTTCCAACTCACACTGATCCTCCTACCTCAGCCTCCCAAGTGCTGGGATTACAGGTGTGAGCCACCATGCCTGGCTTTCACTTACTCTTATTGAATATTTATAAATATGAGTTATAATTGGTCTGGTGACAGCATAACAATTGCATAAAATATTATATATATATATTAATATATATATATATATATATATATATATATTAGAGAGACAGAGACAGAGAAACAGAGAGAGACAGAGAGACAGAGAAACAGAGAGGTGGAAGCAGAGCACCTCTCCTGGTTTGCTGTAAAGGGGATTACCTCTGGAGATAGACAGTTAACTTGAGGAATTGTGCCCTGGGCCCTAGGTCAGAGAAAACTGCAAGACACTTGTGCTCTTTATCTAATTGCCAAGGCAACCTTTCCCATTGCAGAGGAGGCTGTATGAAATCTTTGAAGCTCATAGGTTAGACTCATATTTATCACCTAGTAGTCACATTTTACATGATGGTAAAAACACATTATTTAAGCCTGAAAAAAAATCTATTTTTTTCTACTTTTATCATAGTTAGCATATATAAAACACAAATGTAAGTCATTCCCTACATAGATGCTGTAAAAGCTTCAAGCCGCCTCAATTTCTGATGAGGGGGTCAATTATGCTATTCTACTGAAAAGCTTAGTTAGAATCCCTAGTTTACTAGCAAAGAGAATAAGTATAAAAGATAAGTGGAGAGTTTGCAGTGGTCAGGAGCCAGTTTCTACTGAGCGCCTTTGGGTGTCTTCCAGAGTAGCTGGCTTATGATCCTTCAGTTGTTCTCAGTTTCTATTGGCTCCTAAAAACCAGAGCTGAGTCTCTGGTCACCATTCCATTAGCCATTGGTTCTTATGGGGATTCACCGAAGAGATTCTGGGAAAAACCTATCTGCTTCAGAGTGGCAGCTGTTTTCTGAGCATTTACTATTTGGCAAAGTAATCACTGTTTGTCAAAGTTCTATAACAGATAGTTAAAAGTCTGGACAAGATCACCTAGCACTTTACAGTACAGTTTTTAAAGTCCACAATTTATGTCTTATGCACATAAGTGATAACTAGCCCTAGGAGGAGAGGTAATGTCAGAGAACTTCACTTAGAATAAATATGTTTTGATCTCATAAGTATGCTGCTTTTGGAGATAGCTCCTTCTGAATTCACCCAGAAGTCAGTTCTCTCCACTGTGTCTCAAGTTCAACCTCCTGAAGGAGACCTGCCCAGAACACTAAGCCTGGACATGTCTTTTATCTGTGTTTTCCTGGGTGGGCATAGTTCTTTTTGTTTCCTCTGACTGAGAGAGACTGGGTACGTGTTCTTTCTCTAAAATGACTACCTTGTCTTTGGCATTAACAAATACTCATTTTCTATGTGCTTTACTTAATTGGAACAGTCCGGAGGGTTTTCTTTTTTCTTCCTAATTTTACATGTCTGTAAAAAGGAAATTATACAGAGGTAGAAAAATTAGGAGTAAAGTCAAAGGAAGGAAACTGAAGCAGAGCAGGCCAGGCATTTTCTCTAGCATGTAGAGGAGGTTCAGAGCCAACCTGTCCTAGTGAAACCTGACCTGCAATCTTTAAAATGGTCACTGATCTAATATCATTTAATTGGTGAAAGGAGTCCCATTATTCAGGCATGTATATTTTCTAAGTCTGAGCTAGATTAATGCCTATTTTATAGAAGTTTATATTAAAGTCTATTAAGGGACATTCAACGCTATTCTCTCCAGCACTATTGTCTAAAGTCAAGTAAGAAACAACAATGCATTTACAACTCTTTCAAGTGTAGCATATAGAAGAACAAAACTGTCATAAAATGTCCCATTAAAGAAATATCATAACCTTATTACATTTTCATACTTTAAGTTGTGATTTTACCAACAGTTTTACCAACATTTTAACAAAACTATGTAAGGCATACAGCATAAGCAATTATAATCAATTTTAACAGAACTGTGAGGCAAAGCATAAGCAGTTATGAGCAATGAGCAAAGACATATCAGCATTTGAAGCATAAAAAATATGTTACCTAAATGGGTTTCAATCCAGAGTGTATGAAACAAAAGCAAACTCATACCTCTGTCCAATAATCTTGATCCAAATGATATAGGGGTACACAATTCCTAGCCTGAAAGATACCTGAGCTTAGTTCATGTTCTTTAAAACCAAAGAAAAACATTTTAGGAACAATGGAGGTTGAGAGCAGAATATATTTACTGGCGGAAGAAGACTCCTGTCTGAGAGGATAGAAGGGCAACCTGAGTGGGTTGCCTGATAACTGGTTTTAATAATCAAATCAGTCTTCTAGGTTTCATTATTTTAGGCTTTTTTATAAATAGTAAATCTTCTTCTATTTATGTTTCTGCAATTCAAACATTTTAATGGAAATTTCATGCAAAAACTCTTAAGAAACACTGCTTTAATGTATTAATGACTTATAGAATTGTTTTAGGATGCACCTGACTGTGCATGCCATATACACTTATTAAAAGGAAAATGAAAAAGAATGGAAGCAGTGTTAAAATAGTGTATTCTCTCCTGTTTCTTTGTTATGTTTAACATTTAAGATTGTTTCAACATTGTAAGCTTGAACTGTCATTCTTTATTGATTCAACTCCCAATTGCATTGTCTTGGCAACAATGGAATAATAATTACTTATCAGGTTTTACATTTCATGAGTATGACAGATATTTGGTAACAAAACATATGTATTTCAACAATATTGGGAGTACGGTCATCTTTTTCATTGTATATATTATTCTCATTCTTTAGATTATTGTGATGAAATACTAAAGAGTGAATAAAATAAAACAGAACAATACTAACACAACAAAGGTGTTATGCTATGGAGCATAAGGTTTATCATTTCCATTGTAGTAAAGCATAACTGTGGAAGTAAGCTGTTTGTCATTTAGATATGACTAAGTCAAGTTTAAATAATAAATTGTAGATATCATATAATGGGAAGAATATGTTTCTGAGAGTGATAATACTTAGGTATTTGTAAATTTAGAGATGAAAATGCTGGAGACCCTATCAGTTTATAGAGTCAGGTTAGCACAGTGGAACACCTTCATGATTCCTCTATCTTTTCTAAAAAAAGTTAAGCAAAGGAAGAAACAGTCTTATTTTGGAAGAGAAAGAAGTAGAGCAGAAGAATATGGTGAAGCAATATTTTATTCCATGTATTTTCCTTCTTTGTTAGGGGAGAAAAGATGGATGCAGGTTTTGTAAATTTTGAATTATATCCAAGATAGCATTCTTGATATGGTATTGTATACTAGTATCTTTTCTTTATTAGGTAATGTATGTCATTGGAAAATTTAGACTATACTGGAAAATTCTAGAAAGATTATGCAGCATATTGGGAAGAGCACAGAAAACTTTTCTTTCCCATCCTTTCATTTTCATTCCCTACAATTACTTTCAGTAAACAAAAGGATCCTGCCAATTTTTGTGTTTTGCCAAATGGGGCTACAGATGTTAGAGGAGAGTTCATAGGCTTAGTAGGATCTACCTCTTTATGTTTCAGTGAGTGATAGCAGGGGACATGAAGGATGAAAAGATTACTTGAAGATGAGACTTAGCTCTGTCACCAAGAGTCCCAGAAGAGCCATTCTAAACCAGAAGAGTCGAGCCTGGAGAATAAAAAGCCACCAACTTGAGAACATTTTGGTGTTTATTTAGAATATCAATGTAAGAGGAAAAAGCAGGAGAAAAATCAGTTGGGGCAAGGAGCTCTCTTTAGCGCCCCATTTTTCTTGTGGAAAGGAAAATTTCCAGGCAAAACATGCTTCAGTAACCTGATATTTTTTCTTGTTCAATCACTCAGTGTTCATATAGCTTGTGTTCTTTTTACCTGCAGTTTAATCATTTGTGTGCTTACCCATGTTTTTTTTTTTATGTAGTAGAGGCAAATTTATTTCTACAATAGAAGCATTTATTATACTTATAGAAAAATAACACTATTTGTAAACCATGAGAAGAAAGCAGAAGTATATTTTTCCTTTGCATACCCATACTCAAATGTCAAAATGATTGTAATCCATTCTTAATAAACACAGAGAAAATCAAGATAGTACACCAGTAGGGGATGGGATGTATTAAAGCTATGTCAGTCTTGGAAATCAGAAACTTGAACTTGTGGGGCGCAGCAGGATGGCTCAGTGGTCTAAAGTACCTGCTTAGGAAAGCTTAGGCGGCTGCAGGGACCGTGGTTCGATCCCTGGCACCACATGCTGCGCCAGCTCTGCCCTCAGCGCAGGCTGAGCCGGCCATAAAAATAAATAAATAAACAAACAAAAGTTCTGAAACAAGAATAAATAAATAAATAAATAAATAAATATCTAAAAAAAAAAAAGAAACTTGAACTTGTGTTGCTGTTTGTAACTTTGATATATTTAGCGTGTGTCTGAGTCATCACAACTGTGGAAAAAATTTCTTTATGACACTGAAGACCTTGAAGGTCAGGCCTGCCTTTGGTCTCAAAATATCCAGAGCTTACCCACAATTTTTAACCATTCATTCCTCTCTGAGCCTATGCACTTTTGTCTCACAGTTTGCCTATTCCTGGCCAAGGCCTCATATCTTTATTAACTTTTTATTAATACGTATTTCCCATACATCCATACATAATGATCACATTTTTTGTAGGGAATGTACACCTGCGCATACTTGTTTTCTTTTTCTTTTTCCCTTTCTCTCCCCTCTCTGCAATCCTTTCCTCCTCCCTATATACAAATCTTTATTTCCTTTTTCCTTTCCATTCCCTTTCTTAAAATCCTCTTTCCTTTCCTTTGTTTTCCTCCTTCCATTCTCTTTTTCTGCTACTCATATAAACATGTTTGAGACTATATTTTTTAAAGTATGAAATAAATGAGTCCAAAAAGGTTAAATATCGCATTGTTTGTACTATGAGAGGAACTCCAAAGGTAAATAAGGAACAAAGTGGAAGGTAGATATTGAGTAATGAGAAGGCTATGTCCAAGTGGCACATCCTCTTTAGAAGAATACAGGTGTGAACTGACCACTAAGAGTGGGCTGAAAATGGAAGAGGCATTCAAGTTCCTTAGATCAAGCCCCAAAGTCTGGAGCTGCATGGGATATGCCTGATATATTTAGAATTACTGGCTTCTTAGCTGCCTACGTGAATTGCTATGGGATGATGTGGTTTGTCCTCTAAGGACTAATGTTTGGATGCCTTAACTCCAGCGAGGGAAAGTTAAGCAGTGATGGGACCTTTAAGGGGCAGAGCCATAAGGAGGAGTTCATTGAAGAATTCAGCAAGGAAAGGATAGAGTTAATTAACATGAGAAAGCTTATGCAAAAGGAATGGACTGATGCGTGACTGATGCTCTGACTTCCATTCTAATCACGTGATCTTTTCCCATTTGTGTTCCCACCACAGTGAGAACATCCTTCCTAACATCCTCCTGAAGGCTGATCTGAAACCAGCATCATTCCCTTGACAATCCAGTGTTGTTAGATAAATAAACTTCATTTCTTTATAATGTATTTACCCTCAGAAATTTTGGTATGAAAGTGGAAAACCTGGCTAATACACTCAGTCTATAGTAGGTCCTCCCATTCTAGCCGAGAAGTACATGGTGCATGCCCTCCTCACCAAGAATGTGTGACACAATGCATTCTGATCTACGTTCTCCTGTTAACACAAGTAAGAGAGAAAGAAAAGAGAACAAATATATCTTTCTACTTCAACCTTCCCATAACCTTGATGTGATTCACTCCAAATAGTTGTAAATTTATCATGACTAAGAAATCAAAAATAACCACAAGAAATAGTAACGTTATCAGGACTGACATGTTACTAATTGCAAACTTTAATATGACGTGCACTGGGGGCATGAAGGGTGCTTGTCAAAAGAATGACATTAGGTATCATAAGAAATAAAGCTTTTATATGTTTGTGCATGGTTGAGTTGGCGCCTTCAATTCTCACTGTGACATTAGCTTTGGGTGCAAAGCTCCATGATAAAGTGTTCTTTGCAAAATCCACTACTCAGGCTAAAATCCTAAAAGGCTTTTCCTGTATATCTTAGCCCAAATGCAGTGTTTCTCTCTGGCTGGCCTCCCAGAAGGATAAGAACCAACAGAGAGGAGAGCACCTAGATAAAGAAGGAAATTAATTTCACTATTCCTAATAGATGGCTTTTCCCTTACTAAAGAATTTCTTTTTTATGTAATTTTATTACTTCTAATAAGAAGTAACAATGAGACAGTTTCAAAACACATCAGTAGGACAGCCACAATAATTAATACAATGTATATTATTGCCTTTGGAGTAGTTGTTCCCTTGCTGAACAATTTCTATTTCTTAAAATTTAAATATTTTTCCTCTTCAAGGGAGTTAAGACAGGATTTGAAAGAACAATATATTTTTCTTCCCTAAGTGCCTAGAGAGAAATCATTACACAAAAACAGAACTGTTTAAATCTCAGCTTTCAGCTTAAGGATAACTTCTATTTCCTTGTAAACATGGATGGAATGAGTATACGTGCTTTTAATGTCCAGAATAATCACATTAGGCTTTAATGACCATTTTGCTTCTGTTCTAACTAATCAATTCTCCCTTTTAGCACAAAAGTAGAAGCGAACTGCTTAGAAATAGGTAAACAAATTAACACGATCATGTTCCAAGAAAACTTTGCTTTTAAATATATGTAATGAGCTATTTGTCCCTCAGACGTGCTTTTCTAAGCCTATTCCACATAATGGTCCCCATTTCCTCAAGTATCTACACTAAGTATGCATTGTTTCCATAAACACACTGCAATGGTATGAATACTTTTTTCCTTCCAAAATTTATATTTGGGAAAACCATCCTTAGTGCAGTGTTGCTGGGGAAGGAGCAACTTCATGGAGGTGTTTGCATAAGGAGGTGTGCATGAGAAATCCTCTCTGACATGTGTTTGTTCTTTCTCTGTTGCATTTGACCATGTGTAGACATGGCAAGAAGGCCTCCATTAGACCCTTGCTCCTTTTTATTAGATTTACATCCTCTATATGAATAAGAAATAAATTTCTGTTCCTTATATCTTACCCCATCTGTGGCATTCTATTGTAGCAGTACAAAACAAATTACACACACACACACACACACACACACACACACACACACACACACCATAATTTCTTGCAAATGCAAATTTTTCTGCTTTTAGCTATATTTTATATCCAGTATCAGAGAGTATTTCTTCCCAGATGTCCCAAGGGAGACCATCAGTGATCTGAATCATCTTTAGTAGAAATCTTGATAAATTATTTTTCTAGGTAATATGCTGTAGGTATTTGAATAGAGAAGAGAAATTTCCCTTTTTGAGTTGAGTTCTGATAGAGTTTTCTTATTTTTCCTCTGGATAACTAAAACGGAACATGCAAGAAGCAGTTGAAAGCCCATCCCAATTATATTGTGCTGAGAGCATCTGCAGAGGTGGTCTGGAGGCTCAGGCCAGGGAAACCACAGATGTGAAGCTCTGCTCCTGCTCCTAGCACAGATGTCAAAGCAGATGGAAGGGCAGGGATCATCTGCAGAAAGGCTGCAGATCTGTGGTGATGGAGAGTGAAAGGCAGCACGGATGCTACTGAAATGACTACACTGATAGACTCCACACTCCCAGGAGCAGCAGAGGCTACCAACTCCCCACTCCACCGCAGAGGGGCACATGATGGATGATGTGTGTGCAGGAGTCTTCAAAGCCTTTGCAGCTATAAGCTTCTGTTCCTACAGGCACCCACTTAATGCCTTTGCGTGGGTATTTTTCTGATGCTGTTCATGGTGTTTCAAATACTTAGCCAAATATTTTTATTAAAGGTGTATGTCCCAATACAATGTTAATATGAATAGCAAGAACTAAGGGATAAATTTAGGCATACTAATCTGTAAAAGAAAATACTAAATATGCTGTTTCTCGAGAATAATAATGGCTAGCATCTTGCTCTGCTAAATTTACTGCAAGACTATATGTGTTAAAACACCAGCTGTGTAAATGGGCCGGAGGATGATAAAAGGTTGACAGGATGATTATGCTTGAGGGGCCACTGCTATGTGCATCCTTTGGACAGTAGTTTGGAAGAGCTTCAGAGACACTAATTAATTCTGCCCAACAGATAGTCAGAGTAGGGAGCTGGTAGCCCAGTGGGAAGCTGAGCTAGAGAGGTCTATCTGAGGTCAGAGGACCAGGAAAACACTTCAGGGTCTGTCTAAGTAGATCTTTTAGAAAAAAAAAGAAAGAAACCTCTTTAATCTTACTTAAGGTTACCGTGTCTTTGGCCGCATGCAAAACATTTCAGCTTGTGCAATTTTTAGTTGTTCTTATCATTTGAATAAAGTGATAGGATGAATCAAGCAGCTGAAAAGGACCAGCAGATTCTAACCCTGTTAAAATTCTGATTATAAAATAAAATTTCAATTCTCAGGCTCTTATAATCACTGAATCTTTATCTGCAATACAACTAAATCTTCCTGTTGTATTTGTTATAGCTTGAATCATAAGAAAATTTGAATTTTTTTCCCTTAAAATTCCAAGAGTGATAGTCCTGATTCTCAAAGGAAACAGTGGAGATTTTTTATTTTCTGTAATAGGCTCTTTCACATGCCAAACTGATCACATAGCACTTAAAATAGGAATTAACATAGTTTTTGCATGAGGATTTGTTAATTTTTTAATTGAAAATATTATCTGAGATTTCAAATATTTCTGGTATAATTAATACTTCTATGTATTTTTCTTTAAACAATTAAGACTGCTAGTATCTATTATTTGCTTTGTCCTGACATTGTTCTAAGTACTTCTATAAATTACCTGATTTATTTTTCTTTTAATTATTAGGAGTACTCTGATTTCTCTTCAGATTGTATAAATTTTTCACCCTTTAATTATTAGGAAAATATGAAAATAAGATGGTGGTACTTATGTAAAAACTACTTATGAAATTAAAGTATAGTGTTATAGCATGTTGTAGCATATTCTGGTATAAAATTATGCTGGATATAAGAGGTATAGAGTTTAAAAATTTACTGTCATTTGACCGAACAGAATTTTATGATAATAGAGACTTGTTCATACTGAAGAATTTATGTCTTGCCTATTTGTGTTTTTCTGTTTGTTTCATAATCAGGAGTAGGTGGGGAAAGAAAATTATCTTGTCAGATACAAAAGTTACATGTTTTGTTAGATAGATCTTGCTTTAACTTGGCCTTTACCATTCAGCAGAAAAGTTTAAATGTGAAGCATAAAAAGTAAAGCCAGATTAGTATGCTGAGGTGTAAAAGGCTTAAGTCTTAAGTCAATAGTTTCCGACATTGTAGTTATGCTGATAACCCTTTACTATTACAGACTGTTGGACTATACATGCAGCTACTTTCTCTTAGTTCAGTGAGAATGAATATTTGTACCAATAGTGTTTAGAAATGTTATCACATCTGCATCTTGTACTCTGAACAACTACTTTGAAGACAACAATACACATTGTATTAATTATTATGTTGTCCTACTAATGTATTTTGAAACAATCTCTCTGTTATTTCTTATTAAAAGTAAAAAAATAGAAGGAGAGATTAAAGAACATAAAGAAGAGGATTTAGTATGAAACTAGAAAGGTAGCATTTCAGAGAAAAGAGTGAAGTATATTTATTACAATTCAAAAAAATAACAAATATATTTTATATCTTTAATATGCACTTATAAATTAACTCTTACAAATAAGTTTCTATTGTAGAAGCATTAACTCATTAATACTACCCTTTCTCCAAAAATTTTTTTAAAAACTAATATTTTATCAGAATTTAAATAAACAGACAGTAGTTTATATTTCATTTATCTCTTCCACAACACAGTCAGTGTTTTAAAATTGATATACTCTAGTGAGTAAAATTTTGGTGGGAAAATTAAGATGTACTAATTTAGTCTCTTAATGAATTTGAAGTAGTTAAGCATATTATTACTTAATTATCTTATCTGTCAATTGGAAAGTAGGTTAATTAGATCTTTTGAAACGTCTTTTATAGTAATGTGGTTAGAAGACTAATAATAACAACATTAAAAACAAGCACAAAAGCTTTCTTAAATAAACTATGTGTAGGGCCATCTTAGGGTTTTTAAAAGAAGCTATTTCTACTTTTTGAGCTTCAAGCAAGTAATGTAGTTTTCAAACCAGGAATTCAGAGCTTACATTGTCAATGTTATCTGAGTCATAATTTTTAAATATCACAGGAGTGCATGTGACTGAACAGAAGCTAAGAGAATCAGAATAGAACTATAATACTCCCTAGGACTGGATCCCACTGTGTTTTCCCTTCTCTATCACCCTTGGTCTCCTTTGGGAGTCTGTCTAGATCCAATTGTAAAACATGTGAATTGGATTAAGGCAATCATTAACTCTTTCTCAGACTTTTCATGAAAATTATGCTGTGAAATGATCTTTCATTTTCTGGTATGAACTGGTACAAAGACAGGATGCCTTAAATTGCATCCAGCATAGGTGAAGTCAGGCAGATGATGAAGCTGACACGTAGAAGAATATAACCCAGAAAGACACACGTGAATGTGATTTGATCAAACACAACTAAGTTTATTCTTCCTTTAAACCTTCAACATTACAAGAAATAAGCTTGCTTAAAGTCAGACCTAGGGGCCCGGCAGGATGGCTCAGTGGTCTAAAGCGCCTGCTTGGGGAAGCTTGGGCGGCTTCAGGGACTGCGGTTCGATCCTCGGCACCACATGCTGCGTCCTCTGAGCCGGCCATAAAAATGAGTGAATAAACAAACAAAGGTTCTGAAACAAGAATAAAAAATAATAAATTTAAAAAAATTAAAAAAAAAATAAAGTCAGACCTATCTGAAAGTGAGAAGGAAATGCAGAATTTTCTTGAGCTGTCTCTTTGATCGTGAATTTCACATTGAATCAGAGACTGTTTAGAATTTAGCTTCTTGGAAAATCAAAACCTCTATTCCAAGTTAACATTAGCACTAGTATTTGTAGAGACAGAAGATAAAGTACTCAAAGGAAAAATGGCCATAATAAGTGAACACATGAGTAATCTCAAAAGATCAAGAACTGTAAAGTAGAATCAAAAGTATTAAGTATGATATCTGAATTTAGATATTCAAGATGAAGTTAGTAATAGTTGATATTTTTAAAAGGAGATGAATAATGTAATGAAAAAGGACTGAAGATGGATGCACAGACAAACTGAATTTTAAGAAGCTGAACAAATCAAATACTTAACAGTGAATCATCCTTGATGAGCATAAAAGAAAAAAAATCAAATAACATATACAGTACTGGAATTGAAAAGCAAATTTATCTACTTAGAAAATTTCTTAATAATTAAGATTCAATAAAGACTTCTCAAATAATAAAAGTGACAACAACTATTCATTTGCAAAAGTTCACAAATAAATATACAATAAACTTCCTAAGGCTGAGGAGGTATGGGTGAGATTTGCCAGATATGATAGAGAGGCAAATATTTCTATAGCACCTTAATTTTTAGAAGTAGATAGGTATTTAAATTAAAATTAAATACTAAGAATTGATAATCCATAAAATATGTAATATTATTAAAATGGAAGGGAAATATTATTTTAGCAAATATATTCCATTCTTTTTTTTTTTTGCCTTTTTGAGACAGAGTCTCGCTATGCAGTTCAGGTGGCCTTGAGCTCACTTTTGTAGCCCAGGCTGGTCTCAAACTCGCACTGATCCTCTTGCCTCAGCCTCCCAACTACTGGGATTACAGGGGTGAGCCACCATGCCTGGCTTTTCCATAATTTTTTAAAATACATTCTTCTGTCCTCCCCTTTAATTCATCTTACTTAGCTCCAATTATTCATGTGTTAGCTTGCTTGATATTTTCCCATGTTGGTGATGACTTATTCATTTCATTTTCAATATTTTTCTGTGTTTAATTTTGGATTATTTCTTTTTCTATGTCCTCAAGTTAGTATTTTTAAAAAATGTCTAATTTTCTATAAACTACATCCAGTGTATTTTCTCTTGAGTTCTATATTTTTTATCTCTAAGGTGTCATTTGGATAACTTAACTTTTCCATTTCTGTTATATATATATATAATATATATGTATAATGTTATATATATAATGTTATATATATATATATATATATATATATATATATATAATTTTTTTTGTATTTTTAATACAGGGTCTACAGAGATCAGACTCGAAGTGATTCTCCTGTTTCCAGCCTCCCAACAGCTGGGATTACAGGCACTACCACCATACCCGGTCCCAAGTGCCCTCTCACCATGCTGCCCACGGGTGGGACCAGCATGTCACAGGGAGGATCAAACCCTGGCCTCTGCGCTCTGCCTGAGCAGTCACTTTAGTCCTCTGAGCTTCTCGCTGGTCCTTAAATACATATATCAATTTTAGCCCAAATGACCATTTTGAGATTGCTGAAATTATTTTATTTCACCCTCCTGATTTTGAGGAATATTTGCCACTTTTTCATGTGTCTCATTTTTTATGACTCATTATAGGTACTGTGACTTTGCATTATTGTGTTTGGGATACCTGATATCCTTTGAATATTTTTAAACTTGTTGTGGGTCATAGTTTATTATTAGAATTAGTCTGATACCTTAGAGTTTTGCTCTTCTGTTTTTTTTTTTTTTCTCAATTTTAAAAACTAGTACATGTTTGAAATATATAGTAAATAATTCCATCATGGGGGAACTGGAACATACGCATGTTGTATATTAATTCCCTTCCCTCCACCCACCTCCCTCCATCACCAGAACCCCTTCGCATCCTCTTAATGATCAAACTCATTCATTGATCCTTTGTCATTTATTTTATTCTCAATTTTACTAGTTTTTATTTTTCTCTTTATAACATTTCTTTTTATTTATTTCAGATTTGAATTATTCTTGATTTTCTAGGAACTTGAGATGCATCATTCAGTTGTCCCTTTGGACTCACTCTATTGTTTTACGTGTGCATTTACAGCTATAAATGTCCTGCTTAGCAATGCTTTCACTATGTTCCATCGGCTTTGTGTGTTGTGCTTTCATTGTCATTTAACTTAAGGAACTTTAAAATTTTCCCTTAGCCGGGCGTGGTGGCTCACGCCTGTAATCCCAGCACTCGGGAGGCTGAGGCAGGAGGATTGGTGTGAGTTCGAGACCAGCCTGGGCTACAAAAGTGAGCTCAAGGTCAGCCTCAACTGCATGGCGAGAGCCTGTCTCAAAAAGACAAATAGATAAATAAATAAATAAATAAATAAATAAATAAATAAATAAGTAAGTAAAAATTTCCCTTAACTTCTTCCATGTTTCTATAGTTTCTTTTGCTTGTTGATTCTTTCCCTAATTCCATGCTGTTTTCTTATGTTAGCAGAGACCCAGAGCTCAGCCAAGTGCTCAAAGATTTCACTGGGCCTTGGTCTGGATTTCCTTCCTCTTTAGTGTCCCATCTGTCTCATTCTCTTTCCAACAAACTCCTTATAGATTATTTTCTCTAAACTCTGATTTATTTCTATAAATCAGGAAAATTGCTGTAATATACTTTTCTTCTTCTCCACGAGCTTCCCTGAGGCCCTCCCTAGAAGCAAGCTCCCATTCTGTTCTTCATGGTCATTGAGACGGGTGTGCACTATACAATATTTAGACATCATTGTATCCTTTTGTTTGTCTTCTTTCTGCTAGCTGAAGTAACACGGGGAAAATCTGACTACTTCATCAGCCAGATAAAAGGAAAAGTAAATGGTGAGCGGAAGTAATGTTTTCCTTTAAGTTGAGAGACAGAAGAAGGATTTCTGCTTTTGCCACTTTGCTTCAATATTATTTGAGTGTGTATTCAGAAGAAGGTAACATAAAAGCAATAACATTTTTTAAAGGAGTAAAACTTTTTTTGAAGATAAAAAGAAATAGAATATCTGGTATAGAAAATCCTTAAGCATTTTGCAAAAATACTAAACAAAGTTTGTCTTGTTTGCTTAAACAAGTTCCAAATACAAAAATTAATTTTACTTCTATTATTTGAAGCAATTGGAAACAAAAATTAAATAAATAATTCAGTTCATCATCGCATCAAGAACATGAAATATTTTGCGTTGAGTTTTACGCACCCACATTTCTGTAATGTAAGGTACTAAATTGTGCTCAAGTAGAAAAATATCTAGAAATTGTGAGGAATGTCATGCACGTGATTATAAGGACTCAATATTAATTACTACTGCAGGTCTTTTTAAACTAGTCTGTGCAGTGTAATTAGATTTTTTCAAAAAAGTTAACAAATAAATCCTATAATTTTCAAAAAGAACACATGGGAAGAATTCATACTACCTGGCTTCGAGATACAGTGTGTCTAGAGCCCAGGAAGCTGGACACGGCTGCTATACTGAGCATCTGCTGTGGAAAGCCATAGCCAGCAGAGAGAGAGTTCCTGTGGATGAGCAAGGCCACAGGGTTGGGGCCAGTCACACACCCTGGGGTTCATAGCTCACCACCAAGTGCCGGGCGTGCATGTATAGGATTTATGGTTGCCCCTGATAGTTTTCTTTCTTTTTTTTTTTTTTCTAAACAGTGTTTTGGTCCAATTTCTTTCTGTTTTATTCTTATACTTTTGAGTGGGGATGTTTACACTGTGCTGTTTTGTATTGGGACTATGTAACTTGCTTTTTAAATTTTCAAGGGTGTACAGTGATGAGTTTGCCTTGAGTCTTACAAGGGGCTTTACACTTTAGTCTGTGTATGCGGGCATAAGGTGGGGTCTCACTTAGTGTGTGTGTGTGCATGATCGTCACGAAAATCTGATCCACTGCAGCTGAGTCTATTGTGAATCTTTTAGAATGATTTTCCCTCTAACCATTCATTTTAAAGAGTCCTTTGACACTGGAGTTTTACTGGGGCAAGTTTTAAAAGTACCAATGCGCTTTATGAAAATATTGAAAAAAATACCTAATATTATAGCACACTTCCTAGCCAGAGATTTGGGTACAGCTGCACATTATTCTTTATAGAGTTGTCATTTCTTGCTGCTTTTCCATGCCTCACATTGAATAATCTTTCCTGAACATCTTTCTTTAATCTTCATGTTACAGAGCCACTTCAGATTTGTTAAAGTTCTCTCCCATTCATCCCAATGAATTCTGTTTTTTTTTTTTTTTTTTTTTTTTTTTTTTTTTTTTTTTTTTTTTTTTTTTTTTTTTTTTTTTTTTTTTTTTTTTTTTTTTTTTTTTTTTTTTTTTTTTTTTTTTTTTTTTTTTTTTTTTTTTTTT
>PVJA010013752.1:0-27909 GCA_004027025.1 Myocastor coypus | reverse complement strand
CTGTGAGCCAAGCAGGCACCACGAAAGGAGGTTTTAGCTGTGGCCTAAACAGAGACACATAAAGCTAGATTCTCATTAGTTAAATACAAGATTTTTCAAGTCTACCAAATAGTCACCTAGAGTATAAATGACAATGTTTTGTTCTGACATTTAGAGTTCAATATATTCTGTTGTCATGTTTTAGAATTATAAACATTTAAAAAGTAAACAACTACATACAGTCATACATGTTGGGCTTAGGGACAAAAAGAGCACCAAGATCTAATAATATCTCATGGAAGTACCATTTGTGGCTAGGAATAACAATCACTATGGAGGAAAAAAAATCAAGACCTTGAAAATTGCATTTCTATTGCAAACACCAAATAGATAGAAGTAAATTTACTAGACAGGAGAATGTAAAAGAATAAAAAAAAAATTGGAGGAATGTGCCACTCTTGACATCCCTCCACTGTGTTTTTTAAAGTTTAAATTCAGATGCTTGACTGACAGAGATTCTGTGATTACATTTGATACAGATACCATTTATGTTTTTTGATTACTGAAAAGCTTCTTTGGGGAAGGTGACCGAATAAATGTTTAGAAAATGGTAGGCATTTCAAATAAATTAACAGGATTCTTATTTCAAAGTGGAACACTAACAATGAGCTCAGTGATGTGAATGTTTTTACATTCATTTGGATTGAGTTTGCAAGTGACCCCTGAGAGTTTGCCCATATACCAAAGAAATAGCAGTCAGATACTACTGCGAGCACAAAAATTGATTACTGAGCATGTTTATTGCATTGACCAATGGAAAAAATAAAAAAAACCAGACAGGTCAGATATTTGATCAGTGAGCCTATGAGTTTTGTATTGATGGTTCAAAAAATGTAAGAATTTTTACTGGGAATTGTGTATGAGAAAATACTGAACTTTCCCATTCCATGAGGCAGTAATATATGCAAGAATGTGCTACTGAAAATATACTTTGAGAAAAATCAAGGACATATGCTAATAAAAAAATCAAGCAATAAGAAAACAAAGTTAAAGGGCAAACACAAGTCAGAAATAGGAAAAAGAATCACAGACCAACATTCTGCTTTATGCCACCCAATAAATTACCAAATTAGTATCATAATGTAAATGTCATTGACTTATTGTTATTGAAAACAAAGTTGATAGTGACACAATATTTTTGGGGATGAAAATATGACACGTATCTATCTACATTTCTCTCTAAATATATTATTTTCAACTAAGAGGTCTATAATAACCTTCAGTAGAGTTAAAGTAGAATAGTTGTACAAAGAACTGTGTATTTTTGATATAGTATGTGAAAGTTGACGAGTTTGTGTATATGAAAACATTCAGTCTGTTCTTTAAGAAAATTTATTTTGAAAATATCACAAGTTTCATAAAAAATCGAAGTATATGTAATTTTTTTGAATCATTTGAAGTTAAATTGCTACATGTAGGCTTCAGTCATCTCTGTTTCCTATAAAGAAAGAATTCTATAAAACCAGAATATAGACACAAAAGCACTGATCAAATTTTTAATTTATAACTATTAAATTCAGATACTATTTTACTTTTATCTGTGTCTGAACGGTATTATTGTTTCTTTTACATATAGAAAAATGATCCAGTCTAGAATGTTGCTTTACATGAAGCCATGCCATTTTAAGTTTTGGTCTAGAAGAGTTCGTTGGTATTTATTTTATTTTCATAGGTAAAGAACTTGTGCTTCTTCATGACTAGATTCAGGATGTGCAACTTTTATAGAACTATCATAAATAAGATGCCACATTTTCATCATACCCTAATGAATATGTGTTTTCAATTTATAAATATTTGTTAGGATCTATTTTTGCATATGCAATTTATAGTCCTCTTATCAAACATTCAATTTATCAATTAATTATATTTGCAGGGATAGTTTCCCTTTTTATTTATTAGGTTATAATCTGTTATAATTTTATGTATAATTTGTTCTCATTAGCATTAAGTTTATGTTCTATAAAGTCATTTTTGAACATTGAACACATGAATATGCAAACACTTGTATTACATCCTTGTGGGCCTCTGATTATAGTATTTTAATCACCTGATCAATAATCTTGATGTATATTTGCTAGTATTTAACGTTAATTTTAATGTTAACTCATTAGTGTTGAACTCATGCGCAGCCACTAAATTCTTGATTTTCCAAAGATTATATGCTGTATATTTTCATAAGGCACATCACACCTTTTTTGCACCTTAGAAAATTAAACATCACACAAGCACTATGCTTGCAGCTATTTTAAAGAGTAATTTTGCTAATGAGAATGTGAAGAAACAGACCGTGAAGGGCACACTTGGTTCACTATGAGAAGTGAAACTTGAAGGCAGAACATGAATATGTTATACCTCAACTGGGAGTGTGTGTGTGTGTGTGTGTGTGTGTGTGTGTGTGTGTGTACAAACCAAATTGTTTGCTGCTGTCTGTATAATTCTGACTGATTATAAAAGTACAGCTATTGATTTGTCATAGACAGCTTTTAAATGAAAAGGCTAATCCAAACCTAAGGAATATGTACATAATCAAAATTGAGTGTATTTGGACATATGAAAATGACCATTAGTGGCGGGATTCTGTCTTAGTTACTCTTCTCTTGTTGCTGGAACAAATACCCAACACACAAGCATAGGGAAGGAAAGGTTTATTTAGCTCACAGTTACTGAAGGTTTCAAGGTACTGGAGGAGAGGCTGGGGTGCTGCCGTGTACAGGATGACCCTCTCTACATCTCTGAGAAAGCACAGGCTAGCCTGTTTAAAGGCTTGGGCCTCCCCGGCCCCGCCCTTCTACACTGACCCTTGTCCTCAGGCCCCGCCCTTCAAGCCACTCATTGCTCTTCCACCCCATGATTTACATAAGGCTTTTGGGGGACAACCAGATACAAACCATAATAGAGTGCAGGGAAGCTGACTTCAAAATCCTTTTGTCACACTCATCTTTCTTTGATCACTTTTTTGATTTCTGGAACAAGTTAATATTTCAGGTATACAAAATTTGTTACTGGAGGATTCATTTCTTTAGAGGAAGTCAGTAGAATAAAACCAAGATCAAAGATCTAATTGTTCTGGTAGCTGATATGTAGTGCTATCCTCATACCTTCTCTGAAGACATTTATTGGGAAGATAATATATAAGTATGATGTAGGGAATATGGTAATCTGGAAACATAAATTAATATTGAGATAGAATTTAGGGTACAGAGAATGTATAGGGGCAAATGGTATCCATAGCATTAATAAACTTAAGTAACTAATAATAAAAAAGGTAATAGATGATAGCATTGGACAAGCAATAAGGAAATGAATCCTGGCTTTGTGAATAACAAAAAAAGGTCTGGTACAATATTGCTTTAGTTATTTTTCTAGTTGCTCAGACAGAATGCTTGATGGTCAGAGTTAAGAGAGGAAAGATTTACTCAGCTCACAGTTTGTATAGGTTTCAGTCTGTAATCAGCTGGCTCCAAGGCAGAGGAGAACCAGTTATGGCAGACAGACTGTAGCAAAACAACAAGGTAAGGTGAACCAGCTCATGGCAACCAGAAGTAACAAAACCTTTCTGCCCTTTATATTGTTTATTAAAACATGAACAAACAAGAGTAATTTTCTCTCACTTTTAGGTAAAGTTTTTTGTGTCCAATTTCAAAGTGTTCACAACTTTACTATATTAACCACTACTTTACAGGTCACTTCAGGGTCCAAAGCCATTGTCTAGATTTACTTTCTTTTTCATGCACACATATTTCAGTTTATATTCTATAGAATGGAGTTGGTTCACATCAGTATCAAGAATCGATTCTAGGTTGTCAGGTCACCAACATCTACTTCTATAGAAAAACAACCATATGCTGACAAATAATCAGCAAAAGGACCTTGCAAGATGGACGAGAATGAATTGATTGACAGGGTAAAAGAAATTAGGAACATATGAAACCAATGATGGCTCCCTGTAGTGAATATAACGTTCCCATTAGAAGCTCCCGTTCGATGAGTCCTTTCCCTCACTGCATACTTTGGCTTGTTTTGTCTTACATCTTAATGCATCTTCAGTTTGCTGTCCTCACCGAGGTCTCCCCTCTCTGTACCTATTCGTTTCTGTCACTGATTCTGAATTTGCAGGAAGAAATCTCACCCTTACTTTCATTATTATTTTTTTAAGTAAAACAATATTAGAGTAGCAGTGAAAGAGTCCATTCTTAGGAATAATTGTAGGTTCAAAGTTTGCTTCTGCCCCTTTCCAGCTATGTTAGTTGAATAAGTTACCTGAGTTCTGTAAAGATTAATTTCCTTGTCTGAGATGACTCCTGTAAAGTTCTTACTGTGGCGCCTGGAAGATAATAAAGGAAATTAATATTAGCTATTATTTTTTGGATTCACGCTGAATCCTATGCTGCAAATGCCCTTTCAATATTTATTTGATTCGATAGAAAGCTTCTCTGTTGTTTTCAGATGAAACAGGCCATGGGAGTCAGAAGTGTATTGCCACTTAACTAAAAAATGTTATTCAGAATTAACTTCACAGCTCAGGAAGCCAGACTCACTATCAACAGATTTCACATCATTTTTGCTTTTAAAGTCACTGACCTTGAAGTGCTCAATTATTACTAGATTCTCTTTTCCAGTTAGGTTATTTCACACTGTGATGAAGTTGTGGACAGGAAAGTAATGCTTAAATTTCAAGGAATTTATGATGAGAAAAGGGAATGCCATGTTCATATCACAGAGCAGTGATCAGACGGTTGTTGACATGCTTGTGCCTCTGCACGTGGTCATCTTCGCACCCGGGAGAGCTTCCTTCCCAAGTCCTACAGGAAGGGTAATTAGTGTGCGTGAAACTATCAGGGATACCAGCCCTGGTCAGTAGCTAAGGGGGATGGAACATGGTAAGATTTTTTCTCATTTCCTTTGGGCATGTTTGAGTTTCACATGACACTGCTTAGCAAATAAAAATGACAATGAAAAGAAAGACCTGTACTAATGATGTTTAGATAAGAAAACATGTCTGCCTCTTGTACGCTGAGCAAATATGACGAAGACAACATTATGTAATATATTAACTATTGTAAAAATACTAATAAAAATAAATTAAAAAACTGAAAAAAATGGCTCTGATTTCCCATTTAATAGCACAATGGGTTAGATTACAAACAGCTTGATCTTTACCTCAGTTTCTTTTCTGGCTCAAAGATCCTGCCTTAGGAACTTTTTGATGTGGACTGCTTTCTTGCCAACAACAGAAAACTATACGTGTCCGAGTGCACTTAGAATCTAGAGATATTGTACACAGGAAGTAGAATACATACTCCAACCCAGCTTACAGGGTCAAGATATTCTAAAAGTAAGGACCACTGACAAGATAAGGAAACTGAGATAAGCTTCTAGATTCTAAAAGTAGCACCTGTATATAAGTCACAATTTCAGTCTCAAGCTAAAATATATTATTAACAAAAAGATGCTCACTCGAAAATCAGAAGTTGAAAGCATGAATTCAATTCATGGAATCCAGATTACATATTATATGAAACAATCTTTTTTGTTAGAATATTTTGTTTTGTTATATATTTTTCGTATCAAGAGAAATTATTGTGAGCCTATTATCAGATTAGGTAAAATATAAATCACACACTCTTAGTCATTGTTCCTCAGTTTGAATGGTTATTTTGGCTGTATATCTAATAGATATTGAGAAGATTAAATGAAATGATTTATGTAAGGCATATAAATCCTTGGCACATAAGCAGAACAGATTTGGTTGTTAGTTCCTTTAGCATCCAGCCATGCTGATTTTATCCTTGAATAATAATTTTATGGATAAATTCTACACAAATTAAGGTAGAAACATGCTTTATAGAAGTGAAGGAGAGTTTTTAAAATAATCATCTGGTATCCAGAAAAAGCATACATGCCAAATTCTTTCTAGATTGGTTGTCATGCTAATGTAATTATGTAGCCTGGGATTCTGCCATGTAAATTAAGCCACTTACCTTACAAATAGCCTCCTCTGATAACTCTGCAACAGTGATATGCTAAGCAATGCACATGATCCCAATTTTAGTAATTATAAAGCTTTTAAAAGTAAAAGGATTGAAAATCTTGCTTAATGTTTATATGGTGAGAATTTTAAATAGAAATAGAGCATAATATATGAAAAGACCTACTTTTGAGAGAGATTCCTAAAGTCTCCTATAGCATTGATCCTGTAAAATAACATCTTGTCTAATATGCTGAGCACTTTCCACACCCTTGAAGGAGGCATAATTGCTGCCCATCTGCAGGAGTAGAGAATCTGAAAATCAATTATTAAAGAAGACCCTTCTGTAAAAAAATAGAAAATATAACATAGTATAATGAGAATAAGGCGAGTTTTCAGTGAGGTGGAGGACCATGAACCCTGTATCATAAATGGTGGACTTATTTTATCCTCAGTAGAGTCACTTTGGAGATCTTACATATGTCTATCATAGAAAGAACACTTTTCCTTGACCCACACATACGTTTTTTCACTGCAGCTTTCTGTCGCAGACACGAACACATACATACACACACATGCATACATGTACACACATACACAAACACAAAAAATATTAAGGTGGATTATGTAAGAGTGGGACCTGAATAGCTAAGAAAAAATTTCCAGGTCAAGCAATATCCAAACAATATTCAAGCAATATTCAAAACCTTATTTCTCCTTCTTTAAGATGCCTATTTAATGAGGCAGTTGTTGGAGGTTGAGGCAGCAGCAGAAATCAGCACTGAGTGCCTTGTATGGTGTCATTCCCTGGGATGACGAGTATACAACCTGGTGGTATGTTGATTATATTGGACTGGTTCCTTAATGGAAGGGGTTAGGGTCTGTCTACTTATTCAGGGCATAGATTTGCCTGCTATGCATGTAATGCTTCTGCCAAAGCCTGGAACTCACAGAATGTGAGCTTATTTATCATCACAGTATTTCACACATTATTGCTTGTGGCCAAGAAGAGCATTCCACAGTTGAAGAAGTGAGGCAGTGAGCTCATGCTCCTGCAGGGTACTTGGCTACTATCTTCTGCTTCATCCAGAAGCAGCTGGATTGAGAGAAAAGTAGCCTTTTGAAAATACAGTCACAATAGCAGGTAGGTGGAAATTCCTTATAGAGTTAGGGAAAGGTTCTTGAAAAAGCTTCATATCTTTAAATCAGTATCCACTATAAGGTACTACACTTCCATAGCCAAGATTGACCTGCCCAGTAATCAAAGGACGAAAGAGGGAATGGTACCATTCGGCATTGGCCCAAGTGATGACTAGCAAAATTCTTACCTCCTGTTCCAGTCACCTCATAGTCTGTTGGCATAAGAGTCTTAGTTTCAGATGGAGCAAGATTTTGTTGCATTTAGCTAGCTTCCCTCGCTAGTCATTTTGGGCTCCTCATGCCTCTGAGTAAAGAAACTAAAAAAGAAGTTATGGTGTTGGTAGGAGGGATTGATCCGGACTCTCAAAGGGAATTTGTACTATTGTTCCACAGTGAAGAAATGGAAGGCTAAACTTGGCGTACAGGAGATTCCTTAAGATGATTCCTTTGTAAGGTAGCATTGGTAGGCTTCATTTTGATTATTAAGTGTTGTTAAACCTCTGTCGTAAAGATTACATCAGGAAATGTTAAGAGTAAGCATCCCCCCCACCCCTCCAAAAATATGCCTCCTATTTTGGGGAAAGATTTAGTGTATTTTTGTTTGTATTCAGGATAGATGTACCATGGTACATCTATTTACAAATCTCCACTCCTTTACCTGAACACTAAGTATGATTTAAGGAAGTGTATCTGTTGGCAAGTTGAGGTATGGATTGGAGGGGTGAATTGTCGTAGTTCACTGTGATTTCAACTCTGAGCTGGCTTGTTCAGCATCATTTTGGGTGTGAATGGTGGATTTACTGAAAAGGAAGACCCACTGTGGGTGTCAGTGGCACATGTAGATGGAATAAAAAAGAAAAAAAAAGACTCATTTCTGCTTCTTCAGACAAATTCCATTCTTTGCCAAAGCATCTATCTATCTGTCTGTCTGTCTGTCTGTCCGTCCGTCCGTCCGTCCATCCATCCATCCATCCATCCATCCATCCATCCATCCATCTATCTATCTATCTATCTATCTATCTATCTATCTATCTATCTATCTATCTATCTATCTACCTGCCTATCTACCTATCTATCTATTCATTCACTCATTCATTCATTCCTTTATTATTATGGCTGGCTCAGCCTGACCTGTGGGGTGTGGCTGGCGCAACATGTGGTGAGGGGATTGAGTCACAGTCCCTACAATTGCTTAAGCTTTTGTAAGGGGGCACTTTAGGCCACTGAACTATCTCACCAGCCCCATGCCACAGCCTGTAGATGCTCATTTCTGTGCATCTAGCACAGATTCCTCACCAGTCCACTATAGACTTTTCAGCTATAACCCTGAACATGCTTGCCATTCAATTCTCTTCCCATAAAATCAATATGTTTTTTAGAATTGTTAATAACTTATGATCATAGACTATGAGCTTTAATGGCTGTTTTATGAAAACGCTATTCATTTAGTTTCAATGGAACTATAAAAAATCTAATATTGAGCTGGATGTGGTGGCAGAATAAATAATATCAGTACTGATACTTATTTTATAACCAAGTAAAATTCCTCAGAAACATGAAATCTGAATTTAATTGTGTTATTATTTATTTATTTATTTATTTATTTTTGCATTTTAGGGATGGGTCTACAGGGTGGTCAGGGTCTTACACTACTAGATAGAACTTGTAATGATCTGTCTTTTACAGCCTCCTAAGAGCTGGAATTAACAGGCATGCACTACTAGGCCCAGTCTCAATTGCCCTGTCAGAGCTTCATGGGGGTGGGGCCGGCACAGCAGGTCCAGGGATTGAACTCCTGGTTCCTGTGCCTGCTTACAGGCACTTTATTCAGCTGAGCTATTGGGTTAGCCCTGAATTTTATTATTTTAAAGGACTTGTCATGTAGAAAACAAGTGACAGAGTAGATCCTCTGGGAGAAAATAGATGAAGATTTTGATTTTACCCAAAGATTAACTTTCTGAAAAGAGAATCAATTAGTAGTAACTAGATCACAAATGAACAGTCTTGAAAATAAGGGCTTCTCAACAGATCATATTCTGGAAGGCAACAAGACACGGATGTTACAGAAAAAGACCCAGCAACAGATGGGGATAGAAAAGATGCCAAATGAAGCCTGTATTTGTGTAGCAAGTGGTAGGTTCCTCCTGCTTGTCAAGGGTTGGTGGAGAGTTAGTGAGAAGGAGGCAACAGGATGCCATGGATCAAATGTTTGTTTCTTTTTTCTCTTATCAGATTTATATGTTGAGGCCTAGTTCCGCGCAGGTGATGGTACTGCATGGTGTGGCCTTTGGGAGCTGGTGTATGAGAGTAGGACCTTTGTCAGTGGGACTGGTGCCAGAAAACAGGAGATACCAGAGAACTTCTTTCTGTTTGTTTTCCTCCACATAGGGATATGCTAATAAGGTAGCCATCTACAAATAGAACAGGACATCATTTCCTAGATACCCGATCTATTAGCAGCTTGATCTTGGACTGCCCAACCTTCAAACCTGAGAGATGTAAATGTTTGTCATTGAGGCCTCTTATTTATTTTCTTGTCACTGAGCTCCAACATCTGGCACCCAAAACTTAAGGGAAGAAAGTTTTATTTTTGCTCATATTTGCAGAGGTTATGATCCATAATCAGCTCCCCCCAATGCAGGACAGCGTGGCAGATGGGCCTGGCAGAGGAGAATCAGCTTGGTTATGACAGAGAGAACCAGAGCACAGTAAGGGGGAGTAGGAGGTAATGTCTTTCCATCTGCATCACAGTGAGTAACCTCCTCCCAGCGTCACACTGAGTTATGAACAGTCCACTGGGGTATATCATGCTCCATGATCCAATCACTGAAAAACTCCACCTCTGAGTACATGAGGCTTTAGGGAGGAATAAATATAAGCAATTCTAGCCTCGAGGAATAAATATAAGCAATTCTAGCCTCTAGTATATGTGTATTTGCTATATCAGTCCGTATTAGTTCAAAGGTTGTGCAAAAATCCCACATGAAAGAACAACAAATGAAGGAAAGAATGACAAGGAAGGTAGAATAGAGGACAGAAAGGCAATATTTAGCAACTTTACAATTATATTTGATCAGAGAACATTGCTTTTCCATTGCTCATACATCAAAAGAATCTGCAAATATTTTCATTTCATCTTAGTGTGCATTTTTATGGAAGTAGCATTTGAGTCAGTTATAGTCAGTTCTTTGTTGCTTCACTTACAAAGCCTTTGTCTAGTGAGCTTTTCATTAGCATGGCTGATGTTCTGAAGAAAAAGGCAACAAAATTTACCAATACTGTAGCTTAAATATATCTTAAGACTTTATCAGAAAATAGTTGGCTACCATGTTTCTTGTTTACAAACAATAATTGAAAGACAAATTTATGACTCAAGGGATATTTTGAGGTCTACTTTCCAGTTAGTAAACTCACCTTACTCTTAAGCAACAGTATTTTAAATTTAAGATATTCCCTATAGTTGCCTATGTGACATTATTTTTTTCAGAGTAATCATAACACTTAACAACATATATTTTATATTGTCATGTAGTAGCAGTATTGACATACAGATTTAACTACCGCAAGAATATCAACTTCCTAATCAAAAGCTGAGACTGTGGGGACAAATGCTTTATGGATATAACTTCCCATTGTACAGTATCATCCACAAACTGTGATTAAAAGAATTGGAGACCTGATTATAGTCTCAATTTTGTAGCCTAAAATTGCTAATATCATTTGGTATTTCAACCTTTTCTGTAATAGCTTCACACTGGACTACTTGTCCCAAATACATGCACTGACCTAATGATTGGAAGCTGGTGGAAAGAATGATCGCATTAAAGTCCTAATTTCTACCACGCATAAGTTAATAGAGAAGAAGCATTGCGAAGAGAGGCACCAGGTGGTTCACAGGACCTTCAGGTAAAACAAATGAGATTTTATTAGGCATACAGATACAGTTTTTGCCTGTGTGTCAAGGGATATCCAGAGAGTTGATTTGAGTGGCTTATTAAATAGGCATGTTTAGCTCAGCAACATTACTCATCTCTTGGCTTTTTAATCTGTCAAGTGATGGGTACAACTTGCACTTATGAACTGTGTATAATTGTGGCGATTCAGATTTCAGCTTATAATGAGTCTTCATCACAGCCTACTATCTTGATCCTTTATTTTATATTCCTCTAAGTGAAGACAGACCAAACAGAATGTAACATTGACCCCAGCTTAAGATGGAGTGTAAGTGTCTGTAAAGTATGTGGTATGTGCATTTATAACATTTTCAGTTGCATTATTTTGTTTCATGAGTTTAGTTATAAGAGAATAAAATCTGCATGCCACCCAAGATAAATGAATAGAGGTAGCTCACTTCTTCATGATTTTATAGTATTTATTAAAGAAAAATAGAAAGAGATCTGTATTTAGTAAAATGAAATTCTATAGGATGAAATGAAATATATTTTGTATGTTTAATCACATTACAAATGCCCCTTAGATTGTATTCTCTGATATGTGTGTTAGGGAATATCAGAAGAGCTGATACGAATGTCTTACAGCTCATTTAGTGTCTAAGTAGGTATATTTGGCTTTGTAAAATTACTCTTCACTCTTACCCACATCAGCTGAGAACACAATTCCACCTCTCTGCTTATTGCTAACCACTCCATAACTTGAGGGTAATATTACTGCATGAACCCTGTATTATGAGTTCAAGTCTCTAATTTTTTAAATGTATTTTGTTGTTACAGGGTACCACCATGCAGCTCAGACTCACAGTCTCACAGTGGTCCCCCTGTTTTCAGCCTCCCAAGAGCTGGGATTACAGACATACAAAACTACACCTAAACTGTGTGGCTAGTTCAGTGCATGTGGAGTGGGGGCTAGTATGGCTTGTGGTGCCAGGGACAGACTAGGGGGTCACTCTGCTTGCCTAAGCTAGTGCTTCAGTCTGCTGAGCTTTCTCATCAGCCTCATATCCCTGTTTTACACAACTGACATAATTAAGTTTCTGAGAAGATGAGGATGCTATTAATACGCACTCATGACTCAGCTCATGACCCAGTTATTTCCAATATTTCTTATGCCTTTTACTAGTAATCTACTTCCTATTTTTTTGGTCCTCCAGTCTATTCACTCTCTTTTCTAGGGCTTCTCTGATTGATTTCTGCTGACATAGTAGTTTACAGGAGCTAATAGTCATTTCTCTATCTATCTATCTATCTATCTATCTATCTATCTATCTATCTATCTATCTGCCTATCTATCTATATTTAAGGATTGTATTATTTATTTTCTAAAGAATAAAAAATGGGGGCTGGCTAGATAGTGCAGTTGCCACACATGCTGAGCCAGCCACTGAGACTGGGTGTGGTGGCGCACACCTGTAATCCTGGCTTTGGGGAGGCTGAAAAAAAGGAGGGTTACTATGAGTCCCAGCTGTGTAGTGAGACCCTGTACCAAATACACTGAAAAAAATTAGTAATAGAAAAAATAGTATTAGAAATGACATAAGGTTGGGTGAGCTAGCTAACTCAGCAGATTAACGTGCCTCTAGATGCAGGGACCAGGGTTTGATCCAGCTCTTGGGACGCTGAAAACAGAAGGACCACTACAAGTTCAATCTGTGTAGTGAGACCCTGTAGATCCTATACTAAATAAATTTTTAAAATAGAAATGAAACAAAATTTCACTATGCAAAGTAATAGACATTCAACAATTGTTGCTATATTATTGATGTTATCTTTAAATTAGTTGTCCAGGTCACCAGATACAAATGTGTAAGATTGGTTTAGACTAAACAAGAAATCACCAACAGAGTAAAAAAAAATCATGAATTTGGAAAACATTATAAGAGAGTGTTCTTCAGACAAAGGACTCTTACCTAGAATGTACAAAGACTTGTAAAAATGAGGGCTCCAAAATTCAAAGACCCAATCCAAAAAGGAAAAAGATGAATGTTTGCTTCAAATATCAGAAGATACAAATGAAAAATAAATATGTGAAATGATGTTCAATATCTTTAGTCATTCAAGAGATGCACACTATAACAATGCTGAGATGCTTACTATCTTATGCTAGTTTGTATCTTTAAGTACACTTAAGATCAAAGAATAGTGAAATTTTCATATGCAAATATTTTTGCAGGAAATTCTTGACCCCAGTGTTCATATTGGTAAGTTAATGTGCTTTTCCATCACTATCTTCTTTCACTCTACCTTTTCATTCTCTAATGGATATGGGAAGATGGGATGGTTTATTTCGATTGACAAATTTGGAAAGAGTAAATTGGACATGCTCTAATTAGTTCCACTGTTTTACTCCTTAGAACACAACTGTCCTCAGAGAGTAAACAAAATCTTACCTGAAAAATAGAACATTATCTTGGTTCAGGATACCCAACAAGTAAAAGAATACTATGTAATTCCAAGATTATCACAATGCTTTGAATCACCACACTAAGATTTTTCTCTCTAGCTCTCTAGCTTATATTTTTCATAATTAAATTTGTGTATTTATTTCTACCTCCATAAGTTAAATTTAGGGGTGAAGCAAAGCTTTTGGTTTTTATTGCACTATTTTGTACAAAATAAAAACTTTTTCAGGTATATTGTTTGCTTATTTTCTTATTCGACATGTTTTTATGAACATTTCCTATCTTTTTTTAAGGATACATTTCTTTATTTTTGTTTCATCTCCTTTTTTATTTTTTTTTATTAATTTTAGTGAGAAAGAAATAGCAATGAGACAGTTTAAAAACAGGTTCATAGGACAGTTTCAATAATTAATACATTGCATATTGTTGTTTTCCTAGTAGTTGTTTAGAGTGTAACATGCAGACACGAAATCTTGTCTAAACACTATTAGTATAAATATTTGTTCTCATTGAACTAAGAGGAACTAGCTATATATCTATAATAACTATTATACATATGTGTATATATATATTTTTTTTGCCACAAAATAGTCCTTCATTTGTATCCCCCTTTTTGGTTTATTCAGTCTGAGATGGGTGTTCCATTGCCATTCCATTATTGTAGGTGCATGAATTCAGCAAAATAATCCAATATGGTCCAATAGTCCCTTATAGTAGTGGGATATCTGCAGGATTGGCAATGTCAGAAGTTGTTGACTTGAGCCTTTTACAGCTCAGCATATTAATGTGGCTTTACTTTTTATATCTCGTGGTTATACTTTTCTGCTGGATGGTTAAGATCAAGATAAAGCAAGACCTATATAACAACAAATGTAACTTTTTTTCTGATCAGGCCAAATCCCCTCAGGATTTACCCTGAAACCATCTACAGCAGTTTGTAGATCTTATGTCAGTGTCAGCCATCCAGATAAGTCATGGCCACTGCTTAACCTATTTCCTCTCTGGGAATGCCTGAGAGGATGTTTTCTCTCTAGATGACCCTTCTTAGGCACATTATACATTGTCAGTTACTTTCCTCTGTAGCTCCATAATCTCCTTAACAGAAAATTTAGGACACCACTGAGTTACAGGATATTACAGTACAGATTCTTTTATGTCTTGAGTCTTCACTGACCTTGAAGGGCTCAGGCCAAAATATTGGCTGTCCTTGTAGCCCTTCTTTTTCTCTAATTTTTTGGTCTGAAAACTTAAGTTGTTAACCATCCTGGAAGAGACACTTAATGATGTATTACCCTATAACATAGTCAGTGGAGCTTACCATAATCATTTGTATGAATATCAAGTGTCTAAGCATAACATGCAACAGGTATTTTTCAAAAGTAATTGATATTCTAAACTTTAAATCCTTATAAAATGTTCAAGTTTTAGTTTTACTCATATAGAGAGCCACTGTTTCTACACCACTTGTTAAAGAGGCTATTTTTCTTCCAATAACCATGTTTAGCCCCTTTGTTGAAGGTAAGGTGGCTGAGCATGTTCATAGTTGCTTCTGCATCTTCTAATTTGTTCCACTGATTCTCTGGTCTTTTTTTTTTTTTTTTTGCCAATACCATGTTCATTTTATCTCTGTAGTTTTGTAGGAATTGTAATGCCTCTTGCCTTGTCTTTTTTTTGCCCAGAATTGCCTTTGCTATTATACATCTTTTCTAGTTCCAAAGAAATTCTAGGAATGATTTCTCTAGGTCTATAAGGTGTATTAGCAGTATTTTGATAGGGATTGCATTATATCTGTGTTTTAGTTACCTTTTACTCGTTGCTGAGACAAATGCCTGACACTCAAGATGAAGGAAGGAAAGGTTTATTTAGCTCACAGTTTGTGGAGGTTTCAGTCCATATTCGGCTGGCCCAAGGCTGAGTGGAACAGAGCAGAGAGCATCCAGTTCATGGCAGCAGAACAGCAACAAAATGGTGGCAGAGGTAGCCAACCAAACAGGGCAGCAGAGCAACAGCAACAGCTCGAGCTCCAGTCTGTCTCTCTGTCTCTCTTTACATTACATTCAGGCTCTCTGCCTTAGCTCCCACCCTAGACTACACCCATAATCCTGGAAGTACTTCCACCCATAATCCCATCAGTACTAAAACCTATAATCCCAGGGATCATGGATCAAGTCTCAAACTCTAGAAGTCCCCGCCCAGTGACTCCATGAGGCTTTGGGGGGACAACTAGACATAAACCATAACAATCTGTATAACAATTTGGAAGTGTGACCATCTTCACAATGTTGGTTTTTCCCATCCAGGAGCAGGGACTAACTTTCCATTTTCCGAAATTCTCTATAATCTCTTTTGAGAGTACTGTAATTTTCATTGAATACATCTTTCACTTCTTTAGCTAGATTTATTTCTAGGTGTTTCATTTTCCATGGAATTCTTGCAAAAGGTACTGTTTCTCTAATTTCCCTCTCAGTATTCCTTCTCAATACCCAATTGACTTTTGGGTATTGAATTAATATCCTGCTATGCTAAAAAATTCAGAATTTGCATATTAATTTTAGTAGCTTTTTGGTAGAGTTTTTTTTTTTTCTTTCCTGGTCTACCGAGTATCATGTCATCTGAAATAATGATAGGTTAAAAATTTTTTTTAACCTATTCTTATTCTTTTTATTTCTCTCTCTTGTCTAATGGCTGTAGCTAATGATTACAGAACTATAAGGAATAGGAGTGGTGATAGAGGACATCCTTGTCTTGTACTGGATTTCAGAGTAAAAGATTTCAGTTTTTTTCCCATTTAGAATTATGTTAGCAGTTGGATTGTCATAGATAGTTTTTATCAGATTGAGGTACAGGCCATCTATTCAAATTTTCTGTAATACTTTGAACATGAATGAGTGCTGAACTTTGTCAATCACCTTTTCTGCATCAGTTGAGATGATTATGCGGTTTTTGGATTTGGTTCTCTTGATATGGTGTACGGCATTTATAGATTTTCAAATATGTGGAACCATCCTTTCATCCCTGAGATGAATCCTGCCTTGTCATAGTGTATAATCTTCTTGATGATTTGCTATATTCTATTTGCCAGTATTGCACTGAGGACTTTTGCATCTATGTTTGTCAGGGAGATTAGCCTGTAGTTCTCTCTTTTAGTTGTGTCATTCTCTGCTTTTTTTATCAGTATAATACTTGCTTCTAGGAGTGATTTTGGGAGGATTGTTTCTTTTTTTTTTCAATTTTTTAATTTTTATTTATTTATTATTTATTTATTTTTTCTTGTTTCAGAACCTTTGTTTATTCACTCATTTTTATGGCCAGCTCAGCCCACCCTGAGGGCAGAGCTGGTGCAGCATGTGGTGCCGGGGATCGAACCGCCATCCCTGAAGCCGCCCAAGCTTTCCCAAGCAGGTGCTTTAGACCACTGAGACATCCCGCCGGGCCCCTGGGAGGATTGTTTCCCTTTCAATTTCGTTGAAAAGTTTGAGGAGTATTGGGAATATATCTTCTGTGAATTTCTTGTACTAATTTGGCTGTGAATCCATCAGGACCTGGGCTTTTTTTTAAAAATTTTAAATCACATTTCACATTTCTTTGCTGTTACTTTGTTATTGAGCATTACTAAATCTTCTTGATTCATTTTCGGCAATTTGTGCCTTTCTAGGAATCTGTCCATTTGTTCTGTGTCTTCAATTCAGTGAGAGTAAAGATTCTCAAAGAGATATTGATGATCTGAATTTCCATTGGGTTTGTAGTAATTTTGAGCTTTCATTCCTTATTGCTTGAATTTGAGTTTTTTTCTTTCCTTTTTTTGATGATGTTAGGTCAGGGCTTATTGATTTTATTTAGTCTTTCAAAGAACCAGGTTTTTTGATTTGTTAACTCTGTGTTTTTTTTCTTCATCTCAATTACATTAATGTCTCCTCTAACCTGTATTTTTATTTTTTTAACTTTTTTTTTCATTTCAATGAGAACAAATGATAAAATAGTAATGAAACAGTTTCAAAGCAAGTTAGTAGGATGGTTACAATAATTAATACCATGCATACTGTTGTCTTCATAGTAGTTATTCAGAGGACAAGATGTAGACCTCATAGCTTGTCTAAACAATACTAGTACAAAGTTTTATTCTCAATGAACTAAGACAAAATAGTCTATCTACAACAACAATAACAACAAAAAGAACATACCAAAATTCTTACCCAAGAGAGATAATGTGGTTAAGGCAGTTACAGTTTTATATTCACAGAACTATAGTTAGGAACACTAATAGTGTATAGTGGTATTTAGGAGTCTATCATGACATATATATATATATATATATATATATATATATATATATATATTTCCATTTAAAGTTTCTAATATAGAAGCTATCATGCCATGTCTTATAAGTAGATTGTAAGAAAAAGATACAGTATGAATCATAAAACAAAAAGTGTAAACAATATTCAGAAAAATAATCAAATATTAATTAATTACAATTCAATTAAATATTTAAAAACAATATTCCAAAGTTGAAATCAAATTATGAGTCCAATTTAGAGGCCAGAATGTTGTATATGTATGAATCTGTAATCAGTTCTGAGTATTTGCATAGTATTTGGGTAGGTTAATATATACAAAGATATCAACTAACAAAAACTTTCTATAATGGTAAAGAATTACTAAAATAAGATGTGACATAGATACTGGAATGGCAAATATATGACAAGAACTTCTAACAGTTTGGAGATAGGATATCGCACAAAGTTCTAGTAAGTCCTCGATATGGACAGGGTCCATCATGCTTAGCGGTGATCAGGTGTCAATTGTGGGACAGAGCTACTGCTGTTTCCTTGATATCCACCCTGTAGAACCAGACAGAATCATGATGCATAATGTACAGAAGAAGTCCATTTGTAGAATATGCTGTTGGATATATTCTGTTGCTGTATACAAAGGAATAGTTGAAAGGTTGCTTTTGGATAATTCTTTTTCTCCTGTGTTTAATTGTTTGCCCTAATTGGTGTGTTCTTTCTATTCTCCTTTATGGAGTTGTGGTTATTTTGATCCCTCTCTAGAATATCTTTTAGTAGTCTGTGTAGGGTTGGCTTTGTCTTCATGAAATTCTTTAGTTGTTCTTTGTCTTGGAAGTATTTCTCTTCTCTATCAAACTTGAGAGTTTTGTAGGGTATAACGTTCTGGGCTGAAATTTGTTTTCTTGGAGTACTTGAAATTCTGTGCTCCATGCTTTTCTCAACTTGATGGTTTGTAAAGAGAAATCTGCCATTATTCTAATGGTTTTTTCTTAAATGTGCTCTGTTTTCTCTAGCAGCTTTTAGTATATTGTTCTTGTGCTGGATTTCTGGGATCCTGACTATTATATGTCTGGGTGTGTTTTCAGTTGGGTTGAGGTTATTGGGTGTTCTATATTCATCAGTTACTGAGTGCCAGATTGTTTTCCCATATGTAGGAAGATTTCTGCTGTTACTTCTGCCCATATTCTTTATATATCATTTGTATTGACTCCTTTCTCTTTGATATCTATTAATCTCACATTGTTCATCTTTGTATCATCTTAGAGATATTAAATTATTTTTTCCTGCATCTTAGTTGTGTTTTAAGAGATCTTTTCTTACCTTTTCTCTAGCTATAATGGTGTCCTCAAAATCTGAGGCTCTTTCTTAACTGTCATTCAAATTTCCAGTTTGTGATTGAGATTTTATTTTCATATATATTTCTTTGAATATGCTTCCTGCATTCTTTTTCTTTCCTATATTGCTCATTGAAGGATTCCATCATTTTACTGGTTTCCTCTATTATTTATCAGTGTCTTCTTTAGAAGCACTTAGTACTTCTTTCATTATAGTTATAATTTCTTTTTTTTCAACCTCAGGGAATATTTCCGAGTTTATTTCCTTTATCCTTTTCTGCAGTTGTTTCTTTACTTCAGACGCTATTGTTTCAGAGATTTTAGGTGTGTGATTTCCCATTTGTCCTCTGCTAGTGTCTTTTACACTTGCTCTGGTTGGGCTTGGGGCCTGAGAGTGCATTTTGCTCCATCTCTGTCATTTTGCATGGCACTGTCCTCTAAACTTTATTGCAGTTATTACCTTAGAACCTACCAAGGGCCGGTAAGGTGGTTCAGCAGTCTAAAACACCTGTTTAGGCAAGCTTAGGCAAGCTCAGGGACAGCAGTTCAATCCCCAGCACCACATGCTGTGACAACCCCACCTCCAGGGCAGGCTGAGCCAGCCATAATACAAAACAACAACAACAACAACAAAAGATCCTACCAAAATTCTTACCCAAGAGAGATCATATGGTTAAGGCAGTCACAGTTTTATATTCACAGAACTATAGTTAGGAACACTAATAATGTATAGTGGCATTTAGCAGGTGACAAACTTTTATTGCTAATGAGTTTTTGTTTTAGACCATTAGAACAACATTAAAGTGGGGATTTGTATTTATATAGTTCCCCTAAATTCTACCTGATCACCTCCTCTTGATATACCTTGGGTCTTTCAGGTAGACTGGTTCACCCTGGTTACCTGTTGTCTGTTCTCTCAGTCAACAGAGGAAGAGATAGGATGCTGTCTTAGATCTTGAACTAGCAAAGTGCCTCAACTTACTGTGTCCAGACCTACCAAGTTTGAACTCATGCAAATGTGCCTGGCTGGGTGTGGCTTCTGTGCTCAGCCTCTTCGTGCTGCAGCCCATGGAAGTGAACCCACTGTGCCACTCTGGCAAGATGTTAAGCTCCTAGACTAGATGAGTGAGTCTGGCCTCCAGCCTCTAGGCAGGGAGTTCTGCTGCAGGGTTCCACAGGAGGCCTGTCTGATGACAGAGGTCCCCATTAATGTGCAGAAGTTCCCACACACATGCCAGGCCTGTGATCTGGCTGGGGAGGGTTTTGCGGTGGAGTGAGCAGGCAAAAGTTCTCACACACATGCTGGACCAGGGGATTGGCTGGATAATGGTCTGGGGCATGGTCTAGTATACATTTCAACAGTACTTCAAAGAGGATTTGGTGGAGATATGAAGGTGTTATAATAGACCAAAAGACATAAAATAGTTCTAGTGTATGTTATCATACAAGTATCTTCTCTCATGATAAAATGTTGAATGCATGCTCAGGTAAAAAGAAATAATGTTAATTTTAAGGGAGTATTTAAGGAGTTAGGCAAAATTATTTTAGACCTGTAAGAAGGGGACTGATGTCAAAAATTCTTAAGGAAGATATTGCTTAGCAGAGTAAATGGGTAGAAATGTTAAAACTTGATATTAGGTCATGTGTAAAGCTTTGAGTATAAAGCCAATATTTTGGTGGGAACAACAGAATTTGGAGCACCCAGGAATGTGGATCATCTCAGACAAAGTACAGGGAAGAAGCAGAGCCAACCCAAGAGAAAGGCCATGGGAGTCACTACCCCTGACATGCCCTAGTGCCAGTGACACCATGTGAGTTGGAATTCACATCGTACCCTGTGCTGCACAAGAGCTGCAGGACTTATTCCTTGACCTGTTGGAAGTTGGACTTGCTTTGATTCCATTCCTTTGTATCCCCATTTGTAATTTTTGTAGTGAAAATGTTAGTCTTATGCCATTGAATGTTAATTTTCCTTTCATCTGTACAGGGGCTTATAGCTAAACCTTTTCCTGATGAGAGGAGACTTTGGACTTGGACTCTTCTAAAATGGACTAAATATCTTTTGTACCAAAGAATGCATATGGGTCTTTAAGCAGGTCAAGGGTATGTTATAGTTTGTGTCTGGATATCCTCCCAAAGCCTCAGGTGGTCATGGGAGGTGGTCTCTCCAGAGACAGAAGAACCTAGAGTTTGTGATTGAGTCAGGGTTTAACACTGGGATTAACTGGGTATTTTCTATATCTACCCTAGGGTGGTAGTCTGTATACAATGTAAGGCACTGAAATTTGCTTGCTCTCTTCTCTCTCTTATTGTCTCTGATCCTTTTGATTGCCATCAATATTGCCCCTCTGCCATGTGTTTCTGTCTTGTAAATAGTCAAGTATTGCCTGAAATCTATACAGATTGTAAAAAGTAATAAAATAAACCTTAGAAATGAAATTGAATTTCAAAAAATAATATAATATCAATTCAGCAATATTTGGTATATTGTTCTCTTCAAAGTAGTTGTTCAGATTATCAGATACAAGCATGCAAAATAGGTTCAAAAAGCATTAATTGATCCTTTTTGCTGGGTGGTTAAGGGAAAGTTAAAGCAAGACATGGATAGCAAAACATGCAACTTTTTTTTAAAATTATACAACCTTTTATTTTTAAAAAAATGTTTCTTCTCACAGAATACACTTTCTCATTAGCAATTCCCACAATGGGAAAATATTTACAGTTTTACACTTATGGACTGATCATTCTAGAACAAACAAAACACATTTGAGAATGAATTTTGCTGAAATTAGAAGTATTCTGATTCATCTGTAAGATTGGGTCTCTAAATTCCAAAGCTTTCCAAGTTTTTCAGAAGTCTGTAATAAGAAATATCACCATTTCCTACTTCCTAAGTCTCTCTAGGACACAAAGTAATTATAGTGAGACTGAGTTCTGTACTTCAGTGAGTTAATGGGACTGCCTCCTAGCTCACAATACTCAAGAGTGTAATTAAGCATTACATATGAGCTTTTGCCTTTTAATTTATCTTTTAAAGAGAATTCAGCTTTATTACTATCAATTCATGCTATACTCATAGTTTTCCTGAGAATATTACACGACCATACTTTCACATTTTTCCTGGGAATAATAGAAAAGGGAGAGACTGCTAATTCATGAGTAAACACTTTTGTGAAAATCAAATAGTGTTTAATCTCTGGAAACATCCCGACCATTCAATTGGTACCAGATAAAAAAACATGCAACTTTTGTATCTCCTAAAGTCAGTTAAATCCCCTCAGGGTTTACTTTGAAACCATGTACAGTGCTTTGTAGAACTGCTGTCAGTATCAGTCATCTGGATGATTCACAGCCATTGCTTGACCAATTTGCTCTCTGTGAAAGCCCAAGAGACTGCTTTCTTTCTAGGTGATTCTCATTTGGTACACTGTATATCTTCAATCCCTTTCCTCTGTAGCCCCATAATCTCCTTGAACAGAAAATTTGGGAAACCACTGAGTTATATGATGTTACAGCACAGGTTCTCTTATGTCCTGAGGCCTCACTGATCTTGAAGTACTAGGGCCAACATATTGGCTATCCTTGTAGCCCTTCTTTTTCTCCAATATTCGTTCTATATGCTTATATTCTTAACCCTCCAGAAGAAAAGCTTACAATAAATCAATAAAAATTAGTAGTGTGATTATCCTAGAGTTTTTTCTTTCTTTTTTCTTTTCTCCTTTCCCTCACTCCAGTTGTTCAAGCAACTTTTTCTCCCTTGGTTAGATGCTGTTATTCTGCAACCTCTTTCTGTCCCCATACCACCTGCCCAAGAAAGTCTAAAGAAAAAAAAAAAAACTTTGAGGAACCGTAATTTCAATGAAATAAGAAACATGCACAAGACAGTGCTTGTAACAATATGATAACATCTGACTAATAGCTTCTGAATCTTACATTTCATAATAAAAGTTCCTGTGCATAATGATTCAAGCTTTTTGGAGACTTACATTTAAAAGAAAACTCTACGTTTTAGGCACTGTAACTTATTTTTAGCTATGTTTCAGGCACTGTAACTTATTTTTAGAAAGAAGAAATATTTTAACTGAGAGCATTCAGTGACAATATTATGATAGGACACAAAATGTCTCCATTTGACATATGCGTGGTAGAAGAATGTTGTTGCAAAGCACAGCTCTGTTTGCAGAAATGGGTGTAATGGATGGCTAAGATATTTTTGTTCTCTCTGTTATACTGAGTTAAATACATGCCCATAAGTCACTGTAGCTGTTTGGGATTAATGCCAGAAGGAAATACTATATCTGTACTTTTTCTGAGCAAATTGTAGATTACTATACACACCATTACAATCTTTTTTACAGGAAAACTATATTGCCACTAGAATATATTTTAGTCTGCTTATAGTCTTGATACAATAACATCTCCTATAAATTTTCTATTTTTGTAAAATCTGCTATGGCAACTTCTTGATTGGATCTTTTACTCCCTGGTATATCTATTCCTCCTCTCATTTACCTGCTTTTCTGGGATTTGTCCTCTATTTTTTTTTTTTTTTTTGCTTGAAACTATCAAAAGTTTTAGAGAAGTCAGACATACCTGAACTACATTATATATTGGTAACATACAGCTTAGGGGAATTTACTCCAATTTCCGAAATTCTGTTTCTGACACATTACCATGTGCTTCCTTTATGGAAACAGAGACAGGACATACCCTACAACATTAGGGTATCTAGGAATGTGTGAACAACACCTAGCATATTAGATGGAGATGCAGAAGGTACATTATCTTCACCCAATTTGTTTCTCAGTCATCTCACTTTCTTTTACAACCCGAAGCAGCTATTGATAGAGAAGTTAGGAGTTTCCAGCTTAGCAATTTCATACTCTAATATCTATAAAAGTGCTTTATAAAAATTCTGCTACCTCAGCAGCGCACAAGAATTCTATTTCAATTGTGACACCATATGTTTGCAGCACCCTCCAAAATAAATCAATAAAATAAAGAAATGGGTTTAGATGTCTCTTCAAGTGCAATGCTTAACCCTGGTTATTAACTTGATTGGATTGGTAATTACAAAATTGGTAAAGGTCACACGAGGTCATAGCTTGGAGGGTGTTTCTAGAGATGAATGACATGAACTGGTGATCTGAGTATGGATGAGCATCATGTTCAAATGTACCCACAATTGGACACCGTCCAATAGGCTAGCAGAAGATGGAACAAAAAGTAGAATAAAGAAGAAACGTGCCTGGGAGCATGTGTGTGCTCAGGTGCTCCTGCTCAGCTTTTTCCAGGGGGCGTGCTACTATTTTCTATGGGCCTCAAGCTCCAGACTCTACCCGCTGAATGCAGACACGCAACAGCAACTCTCCAAGGGGGCTTCAGGGTCTTCCATTTCCCATGCAGTTGTGTTATTGCTCCCTCTTGCTCTGAGACTTCAGCTTCTTGGGTCAAGCGTCTCCAAACCCCCAACTCTCCAGCCTGTAAATGATATCATCAGGTTATTCAGCCTGTGATTGTGTATAAGGGGTGCTCACAATATATTGTGAATATTGCAACTAAAGTTATTCTCTTAGAGTAGACGTCCCATTGCTAGCAACCCCTCTCATCCTTTCTATTTTCCGAAACTGTTTGGAAGTCCTCTTGCTTTTACAAGATATCATCAAAAATGCAATGAATGGTGTTGTTGAGCACTATCTAACAGAAAGGTAGCTGTGTAAAAGTATTAAGATGTATCGTCATGCCCCTTATTCACCATATTGACACTGTGCAACTTCTACCTCTTCTTCAAAGTCAAATCAGGGCACTGATTCAGGACACTGAATCATCTAAGACAGCGTAGCTAAAGACACTTAGAGAAGAAGACCTCCAGAGTTTCTTTAGACAGTGGCAGCAAATATGGAGTGTGTTCAAAGCAAGGGAATATTTTAAGGGGAAATAGTAGCAATGTATCTATTACTGTAACAGTTTTTAAAATTTAAGTGCCCAGCATACTTATATTTTGATCACAACTTGCAAGGCAATCTAATAACTTCTCATTCATATATATACATATACCATATATCTATATATCTATATATCTATATATCTATATATATATGGTATATGTAGGTATATGTATATATATGAGAAAAACATATATAAAATATTTTCCTTATATTCCTCTCAAGAACCTTAGTATTTCAATCTTACTTTTTATACTAAACAGTTAAGGATTCTTTTGACTACATAAATTTCAGGCCCATCTCTATTAAATAGTGGTACCTATTGGAATCGCCAGAACCCCAATATGTCATTATTCCATACTGATTAATCCAGAAAAAGTATAAGTAAGTGATTTCTCAGATTAGTTTCAATATCTTTGTTACGTTTATAACTTTCGAATTTATGTCTGATCAGAAAAATCATATAGAAATCTTTAGAAATTCAGATGCCCTAGTATTATCTTTCAGATATTCCGACTCAGAGCCCTGGAATAGACCTAGAGTTCAGAGTAGGAGCCTAAATTTTTACAATGCATCTTAGGCATTCCTGAAATAATTAGTCCTTGGACTTTACCAAAAAAATTTGCACCATGTCATGTCCTTTAAGTAACTGATTGAATTTCTTTTTGGTGGATGCTAAGCAATGAAGTCTACTGAGTTAGTTGTAACTTCTTTTGTTGAAAGAAAGGGATCCAATTAAGAAATGTAAATTCTTCTTCATGCTGAGACAACATAAGGCAATAAAAATATGAATTTCTTTATGTTGCATAGAAGCTTCTGGGGCCCACAAAGAGTGAGCAATTCTTACTAAGCAGCTGTGCTATCATCATCTTCCCTGGTTTTATGGGAGAAGAGGAGACACTTTTGGCAATTTTCTGAAAGCAATCTCTTCAAGGGCTTCTGTACAAGCTGAGGGCTTTTAATGATTTAAATTCATAATTAACTATTTAGAATAGGGAGAATGTTGAGTTATGTAATGAACACAATCATTTCTTAGGATAATTATTTGAATTCTAATTGCATTTTTTAATTCAGTTCATCAGAAAGATTGGTAGTTGGGGAGGAAGAAAGAGTTGTTCAGTAATGTTCAAGGAAACAAGTTAATCCTTTAAAACTGGAATAATTCTAGTGACTCTCATGCTCCTGTATGTTTATGTGGCCTGAAACATAGCCATAGTAAAAAAAAAAAGTGCAGCTAAACGCTACCACTAAGAAAGGGAAAAGGAAAAAAAAAAAAACCAAAATAAGAGAGAATTTGATGTGAGGGATTCCACAGCCTTGATATGCCCATGGCAGCACAGTTGAACCGTCTTCCTTCCTACTTTTCTATTACATGTTCATTTCACCATTCCAGGTCAATACCTGATTACGTTCTCTTCCTTGGACCCCAGGTTTTGTGAAGTTTGTCTCTGTGTCAATGATTCTAAATCCAAATCCAAATTTATGTAAGCAACAATATGCTTTTTAACAAGATACCTAGGCAGCATTCTTCATACCTCTTCTCTTTGCTTTTTATTATGTTTCTGCTTCTTCATTTAAAGGACACTATTTATGCAAACTAATGTGCTCTAGAATTAATGAAAATTCACGTTGTAAAACATGCTTGTTTCAAAATGCATTTCCAGGAACCCAGCATAACCAGGGCAGACAAATTTGAGACTTTCCTCCCTAATGTGAGAATTCTACTTTCCTACATTTAAGGATTGTTTTAGTAACCAAAAAAGAAATAGCCAAAAGTCGATTTTCCTAGAACAATTATAAATGAATCACTAAATTTAGAATACCATTTTTTTCAAATGACTTTCAATCATTGAACATACTTAGTAAATACAAAGACAACTCAATTCTAGTGTATATCTTAGCAATTTAAAGGTATTCATAGGTTTAAAATTTAACGTCTTATTCTCATTTGAAGTGAACTTATTATTGGCAGAAATGCATGAGAATCCAGCCTTGGAGAATTAAGTCTTTTTCTCCTTATATAATGGATCTAGCAAAACTGGTTAGCTCTATAGGGTTCACCAGTGCTGTTCTGCCAGTCTACATTAGACTTAACTTAAGAGGGCCAAAGGAAGCCAGAATACATTCAACTTTGTAGAGCATTTCAAACTGTGTCAGACCCTTCCTCAATGAGGGAGACCCGAGATACTATTAAAAGAATGCATAAAGATTAAATATATCAACAATTTAAGGCCAATCATAATATTTCCACTTTTGTCATTAGGTTAGGGCAGACTTCGCATTTTAATTTTTCCAAATACCTTTTCTTTTCTTTTTTTTTTTTTTTCAAGTTTCAATTTTTTATTGTTTAAATTTAACACGGGTTATATTACATATTTTCATCATCAGATCAGTTTAGATTAATACATATAGGTATACAAGATTGATCAAACAATTAAACATTAACCTTTTTAAATCAACATTACTTTTTTTTTCTTTTCCTTTCTTTCTTCTCTTTGAAAGTTGACATACTGCATATTATCCTCACAATCGTTCTACAGAGTGTGAGCATGACCTACCTCCCTACTGATGTTGCTTAGAAAAAAAAGAAAAGAATATACTTCTCTTTGGACTAAGAGGAAGCAGATACATACACAGTCAAATGTTCTGCAATTGCAGTGGGCCACCAGTGAAGCTTGTGATTTTGGAGGCTATTGAATCTAAGCTTCCTAAAGCTCATCTCACCAATCTAGCTCTGCGTTTCATGCATTGTAATTAAGCATTTTTTTTCTTGCTGGGTGGTCAAGGGCAAGTCGAAGCAAGACCTGTATAACAAAACATCCTTTTTTTTTTTTTT
>PVJA010013751.1:0-48708 GCA_004027025.1 Myocastor coypus | reverse complement strand
GGATAAACCGAAAGATAAGGTGGAAAGAAAGGGGGGGGAGGGCCAGAAAGATGGCTCAGCAGACTAAGTGCCTGCTTAGGCAAGTGCAGGGACTGGGGTTCAATCCCTGGTACCACATGCCACACCAGCCCTGACCCCAGTTGCACTGAGCTAGGGCCCGAGTCCAGGCTTGGTGACACATACCTATAATCCCAGCACTTGGGAGGCTGAAAACAGGAGAATCACCACAAGTCCAAGCTGTGTAGTGAGACCCTGAACAAAATACATTAAAACAAGAAAGAGGGGCTCGGCAGGATGGCTCAGTGGTCTAAAGGACCTGCTTAGGAAAGCTTGGACAGCTTCAGGGACCGCAGTTCGATCCCGGGCACCACATGCTGCACCAGCCCTGCCCTTGGTGCGGGCTGAGCTGGCCATAAAAATGAATGAATAAGCAAACAAAGGTTCTGAAACAAGAAAAAAATAAATAAAATAAAAAATTCTTAAAAAAAAAAAAAAAAAAAACAAGAAAGAAGGACCAGCCAAATACCTCAGCGGATTAAAACGCCTGCAAGCAGGTACAGGGGCCAGGCTTTGATCCCTGGACCCGCCATGCCAGCCCACCCCCAGGGTGTGCTGAAACAGTAATAGAGACTGGGTGTGGTAGCAAAGTTCTGTAATCCCAGTTCAGCTCTTGGGAGGCTGTGAGCAGACAAATCACTGAGTTTAATCTAGTAGTGAGACCCTGAACACCCTTCCCTAAAATAAAATTTAAAAAAGAAAGAAAAGGAAGGAAGGAAGGAAGGGAGGGAGAAAGAGAGAAAGGGAGAAGAGAGGTGATGTGTGGCAATACCCTCTACCCAATATTAAGTTGACCGAAGACCTTTCAGCTCACTTTTAGACATTTCTACGAGTCTCACCTCTTAGGTCTCATAGAAAGTCCCTCAATGTTAGATTCTCAAAGTTTACCCAGGTGTGGTGGAGCCCCAGCTGTAATCCCAGCACCTGGAAGGCCGAGGCCAGAGGATCGCTGTGACTCTAAGGACAGTCTGGGCTGCAAAGTGAGATCCCGACCAGTCTGAAATGTACAGTGAGACCCCGTCTGCGAAAAGATTATACATCTCCATGTTAATTACTAGGAAAATTAAGCCATTTCCTAGATGTTGTGATTTCTCAAGGGATACTGACCTTGAAAATAATTCTAATTTTACCTCTCATATTTGCAAATCTAGAAAACCTTTCCTTTGCTTTCTAATTGGATAAAATATAAATATTACTTGGATAAAGGCAACATATGCTTTTTTTTATATTTTAGTAGGCAAGTTTATCAGGTCCCTGGCTCTTGGTAAGAATCAAATGCTGAGAATGACATCCGGGACTGAGCATCCCTCCACCAGGGGCACTTCCCACGGGGGAACACAGCAGCACAGCACCACCACCATTCAGAAGTAACAAGAGAGGAAAGGAAATCTTGCAAGCAGTTCCTGTGGGACCAGAGGCAACTAATTTCCCCCAACTTCATGGTTTTACCTAAAAAATGATGACCAGCGCTACATTGCACCAATTGCTGTCTGATACACAGCACCAACAGAGTAGCTGTGTCTCAGCTGTCGGCTGAATTAATGAGTGAATTAATACAAGCGTTGAGTGATTCATATATACTTGATATCTTAAGGAATCTATGTAAAATGTTCTTTCTAGGAAAGCGTCTCCTGGGAGCACGGAGAATGCATGTGTCTTAATTATTCTTCTCCCGTTGCTGGGACAAATACCCTACACTCAAAATGAGGGAAGGAAACTTTTATGTAGCTCACAGTTACTGGAGGTTCAGTCCATATTCAGCTGGCTCCAAGGCAGAGTGGCACATGGCAGAGGGCAACCTTTCATGGCAGTAGCTAAGAACAAGAGCACAGGGAGAGAGCTAGCTGCAGCTCAAGTTGTTAACGGTCTCTTCCTCCCTTACACTGAAATGCAAATCACCCATCCCAGGTCAGGTGCAGCACCCATTTGCACAATAATCAATTACAAATTTCAAAAGCCCCCCATGACTGCATGAAGCTTTCTGGGGACAACTGTACACAAACCATAACAGCATGTGTGTCCTCTCCACCCTGCTACTATTCTGCCTTAACTTCTAAATCAACCTAAATTCCACCCAACTATAACATTTTAATTTCTAGCTCAGAACATCATTGTGTTACTGGAAAAGCAGAGCAGAACAGGCCATGCAAGTGTGTGCACATTCAGAGGTTGGCTAATGATTAAGGCATTCAGAGATGCTCTTTAAGGTTTTGTAGAAATGTGCACAATGAGGCTGGTGAGATAGCTCACCAGTCTAAAGGGCCTGTGTAGGCAAGCAAGGAGGGTGTGGGGCACTGGGGTTCAATCCTCAGCATCACATACAGCACAAGCCCCACCCCTAGGGTGGGCTTAACTCGCCACGAGAAAAAAAAGAAATGCAAACAGAATGTTTACATTGTTAAAAATGTACACTCGGGGCCCGGCCAGATGGCTTGGGGAAGCTTGGGTGGCTTCAGGGACCACGGTTCGATCCCTGGCACCACATGCTGCACCAGCCCTGCCCTTGGGGTGGGCTGAGCCGGCCATAAAAATGAGTGAATAAACAAACAAAGGTTCTGAAACAAGAAAAAATAAATAAATAAAACATTAAAAAAAAACAAAATTAAAAAAAATGTACACTCTATACATGTTTTCAAACACACTGCTGATCCTCACACTGATTCCATTGTTCTTGGCACTTTGGATGCAGGGAACTCCTCTCTTTTTTTATTGTTACATCCTCCTGATGAATTGATAGCTTTATTACAAATTGGTGTCCTTTGTTACTATCAGTTTTTGGAAGTCCTCTTTCATGAGTGTCTTTATGAAGAGATTGGAGTGTCAGTGAGTACTGATGCCAGGGGCCATCCAAGGGGAAGGCAGGCCTGTGCAGACACTGTGGAGTCTCCTCACTGCCTTAGTAATGGATCTGGCTCTGTGCCACTTCTGACTCTTCCCTAAAGTCAAAATGCCCATGAAGGAGAAATGCTTTGGATTGATTTAGGACGTCGAGACATCCAATGCAACACAACTACAGACACTCACGAAAGAGGGCCTCCAGAACTGTTTCAGAAAGTGGCAAGAACTGTGGGAGGTGTGTGTTCAGAGCGAGGGGGAGAACCTCAAAGAGAGGGGAAGTGGTAGTAATGTATCTTTTGCTGGGATAAATTCTCAAAATTTTAACCATTAACTGTATCTTTTGATCACGCTGCATGCATTACAGCCAAACACACTTGAGTCCTTGCCAACTGACTGTGGCCAGGAAGGCCAGGGGTGTTCCTGACCTCTTGTTGCTTGGGCTGCTAAACAAAAGTACAACAAAGAAATACACGAAACATTTTTCTGACTGTTATGGATTCTACATTTAAGCTATGAATGCAGCAGAGAACAGTTTTTGGGATCGGAGATTATTGATCCTGATTCACCTGAGGGGTCTACTGAGCACACAAGGAGAAGCACGTCACTGTATTTACTGGGAAGAATTCCAGCCATGATAAAACAGCCATTATTGAGGGCACCAGGCAAGTAATTGGGGCATAGAGAATCAGTAGGGTTCTAATGTGGGAGGGGAATAGCCTTGCCTCCATCATAAGCCCAATACTTTAAGTTGCTGTTGAATGTCCCTTTGAAGTTGGTATCTAAGAGAAATTTGGCTTCCAAACAGTCTAAACTTCCAAATGATCTAAAGTATATTCTGTCTCTGCAAGTTTAGAGGAATGGTATTTTATATTCCAAAGATGACAGATTTCAGTTTTTACCCTAAATTTATTGTTGAGTTTTTGAGTATCTGAGACAGCTCACTCTTTTTTTTTTTTTTTTTTAGTTATTTTTTAAAGAATTTTTTTCTTTTTTTTTTCTTTTTGAGAACCTTTGTTTATTTATTCACTCATTTTTATGGTCGGCTCAGCCCGCCCCGAGGGCAGGGCTGGCGCAGCATGTGGTGCTGGGGATCGAACCGCAGTCCCTGTAGCTGCCCAAGCTTTCCCAAGCAGGGCACTTTAGACCACTGAGCCATCCCGCCGGGCCCTTTAATTATTTTTTTAAATTTTTTATTTTCTTTATTTTTTTCTTGTTTCAGAACCTTTATCTGTTTATCCACTCATTTTTATGTCCGGCTTAGCCTGCCCAGAGGGCAGGGCTGGCGCAGCACGTGGTGCCGGGGATCGAACCGCGGTCCCTGAAGCCGCCTGAGCTTTCCCAAGCAGGCACTTTAGACCACTGAGCCATCCCACCGGGCCCCAACAGCTCACTCTTGAAAGAGCAAGCCTGTGCAGTGTTTGTGATTGTTAAGACATTACTGAATTAGACAAGAAAAGCAGAACAATCTCTCTAAACTTATCCACTAGAATTCACGTCTCACAGAGAAGTTTGGAAGAATGGTGGCCTAACCTAAGACTTCACCAGTAAAAACACTTACAATCATCAATACATTAGCCAAGATTCATTTTCTCAAATAGCCTAACTGTCATTTTGCAAAGCAAAAAAAATAGCACTCAGCTCAGCTTGACTGCACAATATGATAAACACAACCCTTGAGGAGGCTGAGGCAGGGGGGACTGCAAAAGAAAACCAAGCAAGTAAGCAAACAGTAAAAGCCCTAAAAAAACTGAAAGGCAGTTAAATTTGTCGATGAAGAACCAAAGCAAGAGGATCTCAACGTGTAGACCTATAGTAAGCGATTAAAATAAAGCTATTGTATTGATTGTGGCCAGCCTAGAGTTGTGGCTCTGGTCATGGAATCTGTGGGACTGAAAAGCGAATCAATTCTTCCCCCTAGGGCTGTGATAAGTTATATTCTCTCTCTCTCTCTCTCTCTCTCTCTGTCTCTGTCTCTCTCTGTCTCTCTGTCTGTCTCTCTCTCTCTGTACACATGCACACATGAGCACTGTGACTGTCTCTTCCTGCCACTTGTATTCTAACAGACTTCGAGCTCCTTTGATTTGAAAAATGATTACAAAGCTAAATACAAGAAAATGATAGCTTTAATGTGTACATTTTTAATATTATGGGATCATGTATTTTAATCAGATAGTGACCTAATAGTAAATGTAATGAGACTGTGAAACGCGATCTTAGAAAATCAGTTTTCATAGGGGACTCTCTTTGGGGCGACACACATTGTCACTTGGGAGGCTGAGGCAGGAGGATCGGTGCGAGTTCGAGACCAGCCTGGGCTACAAAAGTGAGCTCAAGGCCAGCCTGAACTGCATAGCAAGACCCTGTCTCAAAAAGACAAATAATAAAAAAAAAAATCCATTTCAAAGGAAAGGTAGACAAATTAGTTTCATTTTCTCATGCTTCAGACACAGATTCCAAAAGCAAAAGGGACAAGAGGAAGAATGTAAAAAGAGGAAGAGGAGGAGGAGAGACAGAAAAATGAAGGAGGAGGAGGCGGAAGGCGTGGAGAAGAAGAATCCAAACATGCTGTGAAGTGACTTTATTCAAATAAGTGCACACCCTCCCAGATGAACGCTTCGTATATTTTGACACATTCCTTTAAAATTTTAAATTCTTACTTTATTATCACAATCATACTGTATAACCAAAGAATGAATTTTTTTTCTTTTTAATTCTGTATCTTTGAAGTACAACTATTTCCCACTCAAACTAACAAACTTTAAAGCAATGTTTTTAAATGTCAAGAAGCTCTCACTTACTTCGCTTTGTGTATGGACATGACTGATCTCTTTCCAGCAACTTCTGAGAGATAAACTCTTACAATCTGTATTCCCTGTGCTTGATGGCCCTGTTCGGATCATGCCTCTCTATCTTCCACAATTCTTACCTCAGGTTTTAAAAATAGACCTGGAGGGGCCCGGCGGGATGGCTCAGTGGTCTAAAGCGCCTGCTTGGGAAAGCTTGGGTGGCTTCAAGGACCGCGGTTCGATCCCCGGCGCCACATGCTGCGCCAGCCCTGCCATCGGGGCAGGCTGAGCCGGCCATAAAAATGAGTGAATAAACAAACAAAGGTTCGGAAACAAGAAATAAATAAATAAAATAAAAATTATTTAAAAAAAAAAGACAAATTAAAAAAATAAAAAATAAAAATAGACCTGGAAGGAGAGGAGTAAAATGTTCGCCTCCGTTCCTTGCAGAAGAAGGCATAAGCCACAGAGGAACGGTGACCGGAGCTCGGTCTCCCAGAATCACTCAGTCCCAGGGACAGCACTGAGGCAAGGGCGTTGGGGCGGGGGTCCGCGGGGGCGGGGGAGGCTGTCAGTCCTTCTACTCTGGTATTCAACTCAGCTACTTAGAGGCTGCTTTTGCTTTGCAGCCACAGGTCTCTCTTGGAGTGGGAACCCAAGAACCACAGATTATAGAGGCTCTAGGCGGGCAAAGTCTCCACCTAAGCGTCCAACAGACAGGCTGAGACCCCGCCTCCGCCCGCACCGCCGCCATACCTGTGAGAAACTCGTCTACCTGAGCCTCAGCTTTTAGTTGGAAAACAGAGAGAAGAAAACCCTTACGCGATTGTGGTGAGACTCAGCGGGGAGAAAATAAAGCCTAGGATTTTAAAAATTGTCAAGTGGATGGTGACTACTATATGACTTAGTTCATGAACCAAGAACTTCCCAGATTTGACTTGAAAATTCAGGAGAAGTAAAATTAAGTCTAGCAAAGAGAGAGAGAGAGAGAGAGAGAGAGAGAGAGAGATTTGGACTGAAGCATAGTTTTTGTATTTCTTTAAAATTGAGCCTGAAGATGCTTTATAATAGTGAGGTTGGGGGGGATCACCTTTAAAGGAATAAATCTCTAGATTTGTCTGCAGCAGATGGGAAAACCGAGGCGCGGCCACCTATGCTCTTCCATTCTCCACACAGCCGGCGGGCGGCAGCTCCAGGAGCCTCTGCTGTTTGGAGCCCATGCCACCATCGCTGCATCCAGGGGGCCTGGTCAGGAAGGGACGGGGCCCTCGGTGTCCCACCCACACTCCGAAGTGCACGGCCGGCCCGGTCCTCGCCCGGAGTCCCGGCCCAAAGCCCCGTCCCCGCCCCATGCCCGGGGTTCCCCAAGGCGTCCTGAAACACGCTCCCTTCCTCTGTGCGCAGTCAACCCCGGAGAGGAGCTGAACCGGAAAACAGGAAACCCGGCGGGGCGGAGTTACAAGGTCCCCGCGGGTATGGGTGCCCCCCGCCCCCGGTCGAGCAGAACCCGGTGAGGAGTTTCCTTGGACCGCCCCAGGGACTGAGAGGAAAATGTCCCACTGCCTACGCCTGCGCGCGGCCCTCAGTATCCTCCTCCCGCGGCCACAGTTACAGGACAGGAATCCGAATGCTAGCCTTTGGATTCCAGGACTCTCCGGAGCCACCCCGGGAATCCACAAAATAAACCTCGGTTGGGGCTCAGATCCTCACCGTCCTCAGGCTCATTGCCCCAGGGAAGGTGGCCTAAGACCTAGGGGTTAACCAGAGCTCCAAAGCGCTCTGTCGGTGGGCCCCAAGCCCGCCCTAAAATTGTGCGATTTGAGAAGGAAAGCGAGTAAAAGACTAGAAAAGACAGCGCGAAGGTTTTCGGGTTCGTTTTCTTCCAGTAAAGAATAGCGTCCACAGTTCGAGGTTCTTTTCTTTATCGCTCCGCGCACATCAGTTCCCCTAGCCAGGAAGGAAAGGAGAAAGAAAAGTGGGTAGCTGAGACTCGGGAGAAGAAAAAATTTAAAAAGTAAAGTAAAGGAAAAGAAAAAGCCAAGACTGCCCCTTTGCAGGACCCGGGAGCCCCTTCCGTGCACCCCAAGCTGCGTGCGCCAAGGGAGTCCAGAGCCTGCGACGCGGTTCCCAGAGCCGCGCGTCACCTGTTCTCCTGGGCCACAGACTTGCACAGATTTTCCAAGAAGTTGTTTGGAAGAGGTCATGGCTCCCACCCCAGCGAGGGCAAGACGCCTGGGGTAGGGTGGAGGAAAGTCCTGCCTTTGTTTCCCGAGTCCCGCACCCAGCTATTCGGCACAGGGCAAGAGGGACTTCTCATAGACCAGGTTTCCGGAGGTTTTCAGGGGTCAACAATCAAATCCAAAACAAGAATGATTTCTGTGAAAAAGACGACCTTTTTACTAAAGGTGCCATGGGGCTGTAGAACCTAAACTAGGAAATAACCTGTATTCCAGCTTTCCTGTAGCCCAGGGTCGCAGGGCCACTCTGGCCGCTCAGTACCGCGCTCTGTCCTCTCCAGGACACGCTTGTCACCCACCCAGCTGCTGGCTAGGGCCGATTCTATCCAGTGTGCTACCAGGAGCTGCGAACCAGCACCTTTGGGCATGAGGTGGGGGCTGAGCCGTGGGGGCTCCGGGAGGCCCTGGGGAAGTCCAGGTGGGCCGAGAAGACCAAAGCGCTCTCCGTGTCTCTCGCATCTGGACGAAAGCGAAGCTCTGAGTCCCCAAGCGCGTAAGGGCCCAACCTAGATCCAAAGAGGTTTAGAGATGCTGGCACCCCGGGGACGGTTCATACCCTCTGGTCTCCTGGCCTCAGGGGCGCCTTGCGTGACCCTCAGGCGGCGGCTCCCTCTGTTCGCCCCACGCGGTGCCAAAGGAGACCTGCGCTCCTTACAGAGGCAGAACTTAGGGGGAGGCAGAAACTCCCTTGGGCCCTCGCTGAGGACGCCGCCGCCTGCGCCTCCCTCCCTCCCCGAGCTGATGTGATGCTGGGGTTTGTGCTGGAGATTTTAGGGAACTCCCGTGGCGCGGAGGACGCGGGACAAGGAGGACCCCTGCGGGCGTCACGTCTGTGCCGCTGAAGGATGTGTGTTGAGTAGCGTGGAGTTTCCTTCACTTGAGAGGTCGTGCCTTCAACTATTACAATTCAGTTCCAGTTATTAAAATTCTGGTTCTGTTGTGACATACTTGGAATGACTGGAGCTTCTAAGTGTCCTCTGCCTTTCTCCTTGGGCCATCATGAAATACACCGCCCCAGGGTATCTCCCTGCTCACTGTTGTCGCCTTCCTGTTGGTGCTGTGGATCTTTGTGTGATCCGAGGGCTCAGGAGGGAGAGTGGCCACGGGCTGGCACCCAGGGCCTTCCCATTCCAGGGAACCTCTAGGTCTGTGGCCTACACGGGAAGATTCTCTCTCTCTCTCTCTCTCTCTCTCTCTCTCTCTCTCTCTCTCTCTCTCTCTCTCTTTCTCTTTCTCTCTTTCTCTCATCTCCTCCCTCTCTCTCCTCTCTTCCTCTCTCCTCCCTGCTTTTCTCCTCTCCCCTCTCCTGTCCTCTCTCTCTCCCTCTCTCCTTCCCTCCGTCTGTCCTCTCTTGCCTCTCTCCCTTTCTCTCCTCCTCTCTCCCTTCCTTCTCTCCCTCTCTCCTCTCTCTCTCCTCTCTCTCTCTTCTCCCCCGCCAAGTCCGCCTCCCTTTCTGGAACCCACTCCTTTTCCAACACCACACCATAGCCCACAGCCCTGTGGTGCGAGATTTCACTCCAAACGCAGTACTTCTAGGCCTTTTCCAAAGGCGCAAAGAGAAGAAAAAGTTGAGGAAAAGAACGTTGACCCACAGACTCACCTAGAATCCAGTTCTGCGTTTCCTTTTCCTCTGCCCCGTTTATATACTGACCACCTGAGGTGACTGCCCCCACCCCACTACACATCTGGAATCCCTAGAGCCTCAGCCCTCATAGGGTCCCAGACCCGCTTCCTGAGGATGGACGCAAGGGGATACCTGCGTGCCAGGCGCGACTCTCGGCCTGAGGTGCGAACACAGCCCTAGGCAGCTGTCCTGACTCAGGAAAGAGGCGGTGGTACCTCGAGCCCACGTTTTGGCCTCCTGGCCCTGGCGCACAGATGGGGTGCCCGCTGCGCCAGCCCACGCCAAGATGGGAAACTGCGGCATTCGACTGCCCATGCGAGGGGTCACCTGTAAATTCTCTCTATCCCTGGGGAGCTGCGGCTGGAACTTCAGGCTGCCGCCCTTGGAGAAAATGCTTGGGGAGAAAGAACGAGGAAAGCTCCCAGGCCTTCCAGGAGGCAGCTCAGCGCGAGCCCTGCATCCGGGATAGCTGGCTGCGGGACGTGATCGGGCCTTGTCAGCGGCTCCGTCCCGCCACCTGAGACACTGAGACAGGGAACCCAGAAGGACAAGAACGCTTCCCTCACTTAAAGAAGGGTAGAGGGTTTTGACTCGAATCACCGAGGTGACGCTCAGCCTTTTCACCTGGTGTGCAGTTCCCCGGGCCATCTTTTCCTAAGTCCCTCCCGCCCTAGTTTACCTAACTGGTGGGATGAACGGCAGGAGATAATAGATAAGTTTACTGTTTCCAGCCTTTTGTTTTATGTTTTACTAGGTGAAGGAGTTCTTTGGTGATACACTTCACACCCTCTCCTTGTCCGTTTGAGGGTGTGAGTTTAAAGGCAAAGGCTTCATCTCTCATTTACTTTCTCTTGTTCTGTTAGCTTTTAGAACGCAAAACTCTCTCAGAACGTGGAGCAGGGCCCCGGAGAACCCCGCAGCATCGCGCCCCGGCCCCTTTCCCGGCTTGCGAGCGCCAGGCCCAGCGGCGTCTTTGCGCTCCCTAGCCCCCTTTTCTGTGCGCTCCTCGACGCTCACATGAGAGTATGCGCGTGTGCACCCTGCGCATTCAACCCGACTTGAGTCAAGATTTCAGATGCAACGCAAGCGCTCGGGCTGTTCCTCGCAGTCGCTCGCTGACACCTCTCTCGCCCTTAAATTAGAGGCGGGGTCCTCAGGCCCCAAGATCCCCAGCGCCCTAGACTGGGATTCCCTCCGCTCGCGGCTGGCAGGCAGGCGAGTCGCCGCGCTGCATGTCCCCTAGTGTCCACTAGAGGTCACTGGCCCCTCGCGGCTCGCTGCTCGACCTGCAGCTCTGGCTCCTGGAGCTCAAATTAGCAGCGCGTTAATTAACAGCCGAGTCCATCAAGGCGCGTTCCTCTGTACCGTACTCCGGCAGGGCTTATATAGACCACTCAGGCCCAGCCAGAGCAAACCTCCCTAAGCCCAACCTTTCCAGCGGGTCCAACCTGGGAGACGGGAGCCCGGTTCCCCGGGGCAAGGTATAGTGCCTGCGCTTGGACGGGGTGGGGTGGGGCTCGCGGAGTTGCGGAGATCAAAGTTCTCCACGCCGAGTAGCGGTGGACGCCGGTGGCGCGCCTGGGTCCTACGGGTGGGTTTGTCCAACCCGGTAGCTATGGGGAAACGGGGCCCAGGTCTACACCGTCCTAGGCGCACACAAGTGTGAAGGGAGAATTTGTACTTAGGGGATGGAGCGCAAGCAAGTGCCCAGATGTCCTTGAACTTGGTAGAAGAGAGAAGCAGCGTAAAGGGCGACGTTTCTTGTGGTTCATGCAGAGGATACGGTCACTCACCGGAAGCGACCTGGTGGCTAAGGGGGTGCGGGGTGGAATGTCGAGAAAGGTCCCTGCCTCTTGCTCAGTGTTTTTTCTTTTTCTTTTTTTTCTTTCTTTTTTTTAGAGGAAGACAGAGCGAGAAATTTTAAATCTGGGTTTTAGTTTACCTTATTTTCCAAGCAGAGCTCAAGAAGCTTTCACCCTAGGGAGACTGAGTCACGTCTCCAGGGCCTCAATGTAATCCCTAAGAGCAGCGTGCAACGAAGCTCGGCTTTATTCCGACAGCACTGGCTGTGATGTTCTTAAATGGCCGCAACGCGTTCCTTTGCCTTGGGGTCCTAATGCGTGGAGGGGGAGACCTAATATTGGGGGTGGGGTGGAGTACGTGAAGATCTTCTGAGTTGATGGGAAGCAGGAAACTTGGAAAGGAGCACCGTGGGCTCCCTGGGAGTTTGGGGACTGACTTTTCAGCCCGGGGTCATTGGTGTGACTTCTAAAATCTAACCACTCGGCCTTCAGGGAACTCGATCCCGCGTTAGCGTTAGCCGCCATTTACCCAAACTACTGGGGCGCAGGCAGAAATGCGTGATGCTCTCTCGGTGCAGGCTGGCTCCTCTTGGGTTGCTTTAATGACGACAGATTAATGAAGCCATTGTCCGCCTTCTGGGGAAAAGGACGGCCCGCCCCGGATCCTGGCAGCATCCACTGATCAGGCCCCTCCATGGCACCTCCGAGTTCTGCCTCGCTAGAACCAGGGGGCGGGGGCGGGCCAGCGAGGCTGCCTGCAACCCCGACGCGCAGGAGAAGCCCGCTCCAATGAGAACAGGGGACACTCTTGAGTCCGTGAGACCTGGGAGGGGCAAGGACGTCCCGGGGCACCCCTTTCCCCAGAAAAGGAGCTGCCGTAGATGCGTCCGCTCAGGGATCCAGCTGCACTTTAAACCCGGTGGAGGGACAGCCCGCCAGCCTCAGTTAGCTCGGCCACCATGAGCCGGGCTGGGGCTTGGAGACCTGCTCCAGGTCGCATCCACCGCGGAACCCGATCCTCTCTCTCGGGCACAGGTGTGCGCGGGCCAGGCGTTATGTAACGGCTTTGGTAGCCCGGGCTCCTGTCAGACGGAATTAAGGAGGGTGGGGTTCTCTCTTTTCCTTTTGACTACATCTGGTGTCAGGTGTGTGCGATCTGCAGCAGCAGGTGTTGTTTAAAAGAACAAGCGCAAGGTAACAGAGGTCAAAGTGCTCCCAGGCAACTGCCGGAAATAGTCAAGAAACCCGGGGAAAGCGCTTGTGTCCACTCCTCCAGCCGGTGGCCTCAGCTCCAGAAGCGACAGGCGAGGAGGCAGCGGCCGCGGCCAGCAATGTTACGGTGAAGGCCCTCTGGTAGAAACTGGATGGTTTGGGTCTGAGGACCCTGGGCCTTTTATCTGCCTGCTGGACCCCTTCCCCAGCCCCGCCCTGTGATCCTGGCTGGATGCAAGTTTGGATACAAACTCCGAGGCAGCATCCAGGACCACCTGGGTAGTATTACCTGCGAGAAACAGGGCAGACGCAGGTCTCCACAGGACGCTTATTAGCAGGAGGGAGCCCACCCCGCGCCCTCTCACCAAGAACTGTGGAAGCATTTTCACCCATTAACCTAACCTAGAGAAAGGGGGTACACACACCATCGACCTCCATTTTATTAGTCAGGGTCAACATAAAATTTCGGAATGCTGACTTCTTCCACTGCAAGCTGTCAGCGGACAGTGGACAGCGAGTGGGATGCCAGGGGCCAGCTTGTGAGCTTACAGAAGTAAGGAGGCGCTGGGGCCCAAATTGGGGGAGCAGGCTTAGTTTTGAATGATAAAAAGGTATCTTCGAAGAGACCAAGTCAAAGTCTAAGTTTGAATATCCTGAAAGAAGTACTCATTCAAGATGATTTTTTTCTAAGGTTAAAAACAAACACTGAGTTGTGGCTGTAACTTCTGGACGGTGGCCAGTGGCTGGGGGTGCAAGTAATTACTCATAAAAGTCAGGGGTCTGTGACTGGACTCCTTAATTCAGGCTAAGAAAGTCAGAGAAAATTCTGTACCTACAAAGACTTGAGTCTAAACCACACAAGTAAGAGGGCTCAAGTCTCTGCTGGAGCTGCTCCTCCAGAGAGGCTCTGCGGCTAAAACATCTGGCGCTGACCCGGAAGTGCGCTTGTACCTCCGTGTTCACTCAGCACGACCGCAGGCGAGGCCAACCAAGGAATGGAAAAACATTTTTAAAAATCATAAGGAACAGCAAAGAGAAGATCAACACTAGCCAGGGGTTGTTTCAAGCAAAGTTTAAATTAGCTCATTAAAATATATCAGATTGAACACTGCTTGGTGATAAACTTCCTTTTTCCCCTGCGGCTGCTGGTGCTACTGATTATCACAGCGGACCACAAAAGCACGGAGGAAAACCGCCAGCTGCCCACTTCCTTTTGTGGGACACACACGAGCTTGTCCCTGAATGTCATGAGCGGGGTGTCCTTTGGCAGCAGAGGAGCCCCAGTGATCTGGTGAGGGGCAGCCCCGCTAGGCTGCCTACTATTGCCCCATTCCTGGGCAGAACTTAGAAAGAGAACTACCTCTTTATGCCACTAGGACAAAATGATTTTGCCCAGAATCAGGTCAGTTTCCAAGTCCTCTTCACGGTCTAGTGACGCAGGCCTCCAAAGCCCTCCTGGCAGAGGCAGGAAGAGAGAGGAGCTCCCAGTCCTCAGGAATGGCTCCATAACTCCAGGAAGCAGGTTAGTCACTGCCGGCACATCTGCAGCTACGCGGTGTCCAAGCCTTCCGGGAGCATGTCCCTAGTGGGGGGAAAAAGAAAAGAAAATCTATTAGGTTGAAGATTTGAATGGTGGAAAGAAAATTGAAAGAAAGGGAGAAAAATGCAATTTATGAAGTTGTGTCTTTCAAACATCAAGAAAAGTTTTGGCAAACTGAAGGACTACTTAAACATGGCCCCAAATTTCTGAGTCCTTCTCTTCCTGTCAGATAATCACTTACTTTCTTATCCATACATTTTAGAGCTGTGTTTTACCGGGCTTCCTCCTCCCTCCTCTGTAGAACCCAATCATGGGGCCTCATTAGATTAAAACACTGGCCAATAATTGCAAAGAAAGCTACGAGAATTTGCTTTTAGTATTCAATAAGCAAGGCAATTTAATTATGATGCAATTGTTAAGTAGTGAAAAGAGGGAGGTTCTAGCTCCTCCACACCATTGTGGTGTAGAGTAAGAACACTGCCCAATACAGCTACGCCTTTCTAAACGTGCCACTGATCCACTGAGCCTGAGCTCTGACCCTCAGAATCTGAATCTCAGACAGTGTGCAGGCGTGAGGGTGGCCAGGGCAGGATGCCCCGTCGTTCATCCCTGGCCCAGGGACCCACGGTGCTGCTGGGCTGGAGTCTTAACTCCCCGTTTCCTCTCTATTCGTTGCTGTTGAAAAGCATCTTGAGGCTCCCCACTCTAATTCATGTAAAGAGCCCCCATTTAATATGTTTCACTAGCAGGTCTTTGTGTGGAAGGGTAATATTTTTATTTGCCTTCAGCCTAATTTTCGGAGAACAATTTCTCTCGCTCCATTTTCCTTCCAAACAATTGTGAGTACAAACTGGCCGCATTTCCTCACGCTCTACTTGAAATAAGGTTGAGCAAATCTGTAGGTCCTAAAACTCGCCAAATGTCCAACACTTGAGCGTGCAGGGATTCTTTAGGCCCCGGGACAGGCTAATAACTGTACAGCAATCATAATTCTTTAGGTATACAGAGTCGTACTTGGCGAAATTATCTTCGGGTCTCCCTGGAGTAGAAGGAGGAAGATGCGTCCTATGACATCATTGCTATGATTTGATTTAAACTGCTGAGGGAGAAGATTACTGTTAATAAAAGCCTTCTGCTCCACGCCCCGCGCCAGCTTTCCCTTCCCCCTGGCATTTCATGACGCGCCTTTCACGACGAGAGCAAGCACAATTACGCCAGCGCGGTAACCTCGAGGATAGCTGCAAGGTCGCAGCAGCGACAGGTCAGCGAGCGAGGAAACGTTGAGGAAAATCAACGTGGACAGGGAGAGTTATTTGAGAAAAATATGCGAGCTTAGACACTCAGGTGCTGACTTTCTTTTTGCGAAGGCGTGTGTGTGTGTGTGTGTGTGTGTGTGTGTGTGTGTGTGTGCCTGGAGAGTTTGATAGCGGGCCGCGTGCGCCCGAGTAGGGTCCCCCATCTGTGTACGCTGCAGGCTGTGGTGGAATCATGCCTCGGGCTGGCTTAATGCATTTAACAGAACTAATAGGTTTGCGGTGTGGAAAAGCATGCTCCCTCCCATTTCGAATCTCGTCACGTAGGGAAGCGGGCTTGTACCCGAGACTCGACTTCGTCTTTCGTGGACGTTCTCATTCAAGAAGACCATGCTAAGCGCTCTGGCTCCTCCAGTATTGCTAAGGTCTCGCTTCCTTGCTCTGATGCTCTTGCTGTTTTAAATTTTTATTTTAAGCCTATTTTCGTCCTAATAAACTATCTTCTCTCTGAACGGAAACTCAGTTGAAGGGAGCAGAGCACCCACCAGGGTCTTAACTTCCCCAACGCATCTCGGGTGAAGGGCGGGGTGGAACTTGGTGCTGGGTCCCAGCCGTGTGAGAGCGGAGTTACTTTTATGTGAGGGATTTTACCTTATTTCTCGCCCGGAGCGTGCGCGCTAGAATCATATGCACCCGCGCACCCCCTACATTTACACACACACACACACACACACACACACACACACACACACACACGGACACGCCGCTCAAACAGCGGAGTCCACGAGACACCTCGGTGCAGACATGGCTGCCCTCGGGCGTCGGGGAAGCCGTCGCGGGCGAGCAGTTGGGTCTGTGGCCAAGGTGCGCGCCCACGGCCTGCACAGCTCGGGCGCAGGCAAAGTTCAGGGTGCTCGGCCCCCGACAGCCCTGGACGGGCGATGCTCTCGCCGTAGCGACTGGCGCCTTGAGCGGCCGAGGCTGGGCCGCTGGGCGGAAGCCCACGCGGGGCCCCGCGGCGCGCGCTTTTGTAGAGCCCCGCCCGGCCTCGGGAGCTGACGCCGGCTCCCCCGGGACGCTGGGGGCGTCGCACTGCAGCTGGGTGGGGGTCGAGGGGGCCGCGCGGCGCAGCCCGGCCCAGCCCATCCTCGTTACTCCACCCGGCCCCTCCCACCCCGCCTCCCCCTCCGCGCAGCTCTACCTTCCGATCCCCACCTCCCCTCCGCCCTCGTCCCAGCTCGCTCCCTGGCTCCTCTTTCTCCTCCTCCTCCCGCCTCCCCTCCCTCCTTCTCTCTGAATAAGCAAGCTTTTGCCTCTAAAAGTCACAAGTAACCGAGGAGAGAGAGAGAGAGAGAGAGAGAGAGAGAGAGAGAGAGAGAGAGAGAGAGAGAGAGGCTGCGAGACTGCTGAGAGAAGCAGAAGGCCGTAGGCAAAGCTGGCCCTGGCCCTGGAGCGAACCGCGGTGCTAAGGCCTCCGCTCGCCCGAGGTAAGTGCACCGCCCGCCGCCCCAGCCCGCGCTCTCCGGTTGGCTGTGCGCGTCTCCAGGGTGCAGCCCTCGCCCAAAGCCCCGAGAGCCAACCTCGAATAACCAAGTCATCGTGGGAAGAGGTTGGGGTGAGGGTAGAGCTTGGCGCCAGCCCCAGGCGGGACTAAAGAGGGTGCTCCGCGCCCGGAAGCTGGAGCTTGCTTGCGCCAAGCACCTGGCGCTCCCAGCCAGGTTTTGAACCCGCAGCCTCAAGGCTGCGCCTCCCGTCCGCCCCGAGCTCCCTCCTGAAGCACCGCAGAGCGAGGCTACGCTGCGCACGGGAAAGTTTTCCGTGGTGGGGCTCGCTCGGCTTCGTTTTTCCCTGAATCCTAAACTGGGAAGCATGGACTTGCTCAGAAAATTGGTTGCTTTCCCCGTTTTTCTTAAAAAAGAAAAAAAAAATGACTTTAACGAAAAAATTGCATGTAGTCAAAAAGATTATTGGATTACCACGTCTGATCAGCTGCTGCTGACCTGCCAATAAGCGTTTCAAACACACACGCACAGCCACGCGCCCCTCCCGTGAGCAGAAATACGCCCCGGGGGCTGTGTGCGAGCGAGCCCGGCACTAGTTGGCGGGTTCAGGGTACAGCGGGGGCTCCTGAGTGTGCAAATCGCCTCCGTGCCTCCCTGTGCACGCGAGAGTGAGGCGGGGCGGCGCGCGCCGCTGGGGCGTTTTCTGTGTCTGTGTTGCGCGTGTTGTCAGCTGGCTGCGGTCTCTAGGCGCGGAGCGTTGCCACAGGCGGGGGCAGGCATCCGCCATCCACCTCGGCACCCTAGTGGCGAAACAGGACACATTTGTTTGGTGCAGCGCGGGATGACCTAGAAGAGACTCAAAGGTGGTTAGCTCGGGGCCCCCACCACCCACTACACCTGCGGCAGTTGGCTCGAGGGCTAGAATGGTTTTCTTGGTCACGATCGAGGAGGGAGGAGGGAGAAGACCGAGCCTCGCCCTACTCCAAAGCAGTGGCACAGAGAGCCGCAGAAATGAAAGAAGCCATATTCCTATTATCAAAAGCAACTGTGCTGCCGCCACCTGCGGGGAAACTTGGACTCGGCCATGACCTTGGGGCCCGGGCCGATACAGATGTGGGAGAATTTGGGGGCTGATGCTTTCTAATGTGTTTCTGAGGAAACGGCTCCCACACCCACACTCACACTCACACCCATCCCCCCACACACACGCACGCACGCACGCACTGGTACGCACACACGACTGTCTCCAAGAGAAGCACACAGGTGTCGTTGGAGCTGCAGTGCCTGAAGCCAAATGCCAAGGAGCTGCTGCCCGTGCCAGGAAAGCTGAAAGGAAGGCGCCTGAGCAGACGGCCCCAGCCCCCTCCCCGAGAGCTTCCACCTCCACCCAGAGGCCACACTCCCTGGCCAGAGGGCCCCCTGCAAGTGTATCCCCCCCTTTCCACATACAACCTTGCCGCCTTTTGGATCAGTACCCCGACCCAGACACCCTGCCTTCCTTCCTGCTACCCAGCAGAAGAAGACCAAGCATACACGATCCCCCTAGCAAGTGCTCCCAGAGGCTAGGTGTGACAAAGAGCACGCAGTCTAATGACAGTGCAGCCTGATTTAATTCTGTAATTCTCTTACTAAATAAGAGAAGCTGAAGGAGCTCCCCCATAGACAGGAATGCCTTGTGTCCACCATTCAGAGCCGTATTGTTCATTATAAGGCTATTTCTGTTCTTAGTATATAGCGTATAGAGTCACTTTTTATGAAATGAAGTATAATTTCACTGATCTAATTTTTCTGTTCCAATTCAAGAAACAGTCCCTCAACTAGGCCTTACTATTATCCTAGTATTTTGGGAATGAAGAATGTGCAGAAGCATTTTGGAACCGTAACTTCTTTTTTTTTTTTTCTATGTTTAATGATAAATCGGCAGTTTGCAGAGTGTAACCACATATTATCAAATAAGAGACCATTTTAGCAACAATTTTGGAGTCCTAGATGAAGATACATCCTAAAAACCCCACAAGAAAGGGAAAAAATCTTAACTCCTGCATTTTGAAAGGAGCTTTTAATACTTAAAAAAATCTTTGTACAAAATGAGGTGGAAGGGTGTTTGTCCTGTGCTCAGCATAATTGAGTTTTTCGGTAATAATTTTCCTTTCCTGTGAGAGTTTCTTTTTTTCTCAGAGAGAGCTGACTTCGACATGCAATAGAATGCAGGATTCATTGAGATGCCACAACTGTCCTATTTTATTCATTATTATCAGTGATACGGCTTTCTTCATGCATCATACAAATGGATCCATCCATTGGTAGAACACATTGGATCGACTGCAGGAAAATCTTTTTAACAATAAAGAAAAAATACATACAAAATTGAGTTGAGGAGCAGAATTCTTGAGCCAGTTAGGTTTTCTTTAAATAATAAAAGAGGAAGATAACTGATCTAAACCTCATGGTTGAAGGCCATCAAAAGCTTCACTTAGAATTAGCAAACTTTTGCAATTACTGAGAGTGAAGACAGAAATATAACCTAACAAAGCTCATTCAAAACACTTCAGATCCGTTGTCATCGGTATCTAAAGCAAAAGAAAATAATTTCCAAGATAACTCTTGAACTTTGCATGGAAAGTGTTGATGTTTTTAATACTGGCATTTGTTAATGACTATTTAATTTATTTTTTTAGTGACTATTTCAAATGGAAACCTCTAATTCAAATACCCCAGTCGTGGGGTGGAGTAGGCACATATGTTGACATTTGAGCAAACTGATGCCAGAACCATACCCAATCAGAAATCTAAGGCCTAGAAGTTGGCATGGGGAAAGGACAGATACAGGGGCCAGGGGCAGCTGGACTCCCTGCTTTCCCATCTGCTGCTGGACCACCTATTACCCACCTCCTTCACGGAGGGCCCGGCTAGTTGTTTTTTTTTTTTTTTTTTTTTTTTTTTTTTTTTTTTTTTTTTTTTTTTTTTTTTTTTTTTTATAGAGAAGACATGAAACAAAGTGACTTTGAAATACACGACTTGGCTTTTCCACTCTCATCTTCTATCAGGCCTGGACAGCTCCTGGTACCTTCTGATCTTTTCCGACGGGAGCTAAAACCCAAAGCACATGATGCATGATATATTCGACTATCACACCTATCCCAGTGTAGCTGAGTTATACATCCTTTGATAGACATGCCTTAAACTCAGATATGTACCGTTGGGTCTCAGAAATATCACCAGCACTCTAAATGTGCCTTGATTCCAGGGCTGAGGTTTTGGAATCCTTAATTTTTAATAAAAAGAGTCCGAATCTCCCCTGGCCGCGAGGTCGCTGGCGCAGCGCATGCTGCCCCCAGGAGGGCCCAGCTTCCTACTGACATCGGTGAAGTCAGCTCTTCCACCAGGGCTGAGATTGGTGGTCGTACAGAGAGAGCCCTAGGGCGCCAGCCTGAGCCTATCAAGCCTCAACCTCTACCTGAATCTCATCAAGCTAGGGGACCACTGATCTAGGCATCTGTGGATGCCTGGGCTTCTCCAAGTACAGACATCGTCCATGCGAGAGATATTGCGCATGTATGTGTAATTCCCTGGGGATTCGGGAAGCTCTGGCTTTGCCCTGCCCGGAGCAGAACGGGTGAGCTCTCGAGAGAGAGAGTCAGGGTTCCAGTTCTTGCCGCCCCAGCCCTCGCTGAACCAGAAAAATGCAGGTCCAGACGCCCCGACGGCTGCGCCGCGTCGCGCGCACGGCCAGTAGGTGTCGCTGTTTCCTCGTGGCGGAGCGGGCAGCCTTACAAGCCGAGCACCTCTCGGCCTGGGCGCCGACCCGAGCTGAGGAGGGAGGCCCTTTGCCCATTGAGCCCCTTCCCAGGACCCAGCCTTAGCTCACCTGGCCCGGACCGCGACAAGGATTCTGGTGGCCCTAGAGAAGCGGCTTCGGGGAGAGAAAGGACAGATGGACGTGCAGGGGCGCAAGGCGTGGCCCCGACGGAAGAGGTTTCTCAAGCTTTTCCATTGGTGTCCTTTTTGTCCCCGAGCCCGGCAGCCTCGGGTGCAGAGCGCATCTCGGAACATCCCCGACCTGAGGCGTTCAACCCGGGTTCTACGTTGCCTTAAAAAATAAGCCAGAGATAGAAATCCTAGCTTAGTGGGAGCTAGTCAAAGAAAAAATGTATTAGTTTCAATAGGAAAGAAGGAAGGAAGGAAGGAAGGAAGGAAGGAAGGAAGGAAGGAAGGAAGGAAGGAAGGGAGGGAGGGAGGGAGGGAGGGAGGGAGGAAAAGAAAGCAAGAAAGGAAAGAGAGAACAGGGAAATGAAAGCCCCACACCCAGGCCTGCACGCACACACGCATGCCTAAACTGCATACCATCTTGCACGCAGGTTTGCATACAGCAATTCACAGTACTGCTCTGCATTGTTGCCCCTCCCCCGGCCTAAAAAAGGAGCCAGTATTTGAAATGTGGCCGTCTTTCCCCTAAGTGGTAATCCTCTTCGGAAACCTTGAGGTTTGCATGTCCTGGAGTCCGCATTAAAATGCTAGGTTCTAAGAATTCTGCGCCCTTCTGGGCGACCCCGCGGCTCCCTGCCTCGGCCTCAATGTGTGGTGGAGAGATTATTAATCAGAAACGTCTTTTTGTGTGTGCTTCAAAAGGAGGGTGCTTGGCTTATGAATACCGAGAGGGACATTTACAAGGGGCACATCCTAGGACCGGTGAGATAGCTAAATGGACTACAAGGGGTACATCCTGTAGGTGACTGGAAATTTAATGAAGATTTGGATTGTTTTGTGCAAGGGAAGCAATGTTCAGATTTGAAGATAAGACGAGGATAGTGGCACCTCACAGGAAATCCAAAACCTGTTGTTACTCAAAGAGTTAGCATGCAGAAGGCTAAGGCTACGTGTCGTAATTCAGGTTTCCAATTCTGATCTTAAGTCAAAATTTGGCAGTATTTAAAAAAAAAAAACCCACACTATTTTAATTTTGATAACAAGTAATCAGTTGGGGACCGGGAGGCGGGGAAATGAAACAAATGAAGGGAAATATCTCATTTCAAGTCCAGAGTCTACCGGTATCCATTCTAGCCTGGACCGTGGGTTTCTTCTCAACTACTGTATCTTGGGGTGCAGGACTGGCCTCAGCGCTGAGTCCTGAAGGGGAGCCTTAATTTCTGAGTGAGGTGGCCAGCATGATCTCGAAATGTCCTTTTGCTAAGTTTCATAGACACGGTCTCCTTTCTGTTGAGTCGAACATCTGTTACACAATCCTAAATCATCATTTCTCGTCGAGAAGGCGAATTCACCATTGGGCGACGGACACCGAGCCTTATGGCATGTCTATTGAAGGGAGCTGAGATTTTTAGCTTCACAAGTCCAAGTCAGGTATCTGGCTGATTTCTCTGCTCCTCTGCTTTCCTCCACTTCGCCTTCAGGTCCCTCTCGCTCGGCCCTTCGGGCTCTTTTGCTCTCTGTCTCGCCTTTCCTCTCTCCAGCGCCTCTCCCCTTTCCCTTTCCCTTTCCCTTTTCCTCCTCCTCCTCCTCCTCCTCCTCCTCCTCCACCTCCTCCTCTTCTCTTCTTCCTCCTCCTCGCTTCCTCTCTCTCTCTCTCGCTCGCTCGCTGTCTTCTCCAATTTATTGTCTGATTCTACCAGTCAACTTAAGGGAAAGTATCAAGCAGGATGCCCAACACCCCTGTCCGGCCAGGGCCCGCGCGCGGGGCGCTTCGGGGAGGTGGCGGGGTGGCGGTCGCGGCCCGCTGACGACCCAAGTGTGGGCGCAGGGCGCAGGGCGCGCGGCGGCCCGTAGCGGAGAGTTGGGGTCCGCTGGGTTGCGGGGCTGCCTCAAACACCGCCCGCTGCTGCCGTGATTCGCAGGGACTCGCGTCCATATGGTAATGCAGGACGGGGGAGGGGAGGCGCAGAGAGGAGGGAGGAGAGGAGAGGACGGGGGTGACGGCGGGTGGGAGGGGGCTCGGGCACCGCGCTCTGCTGCCAGGCTGGGACAGAACACCGGGACCGCGGCGGCGGCGGGAGCGGCTGTCCCCACCCTCCGCCGCGACACCCGCCAAGCCGGCGAGCCAGCAAGCCCAGGGCCCTCGGGGTAAGCCAGAGCGCGCACTCGGTGGCGGCGGCGGAGGGGACCTTGCACGAGCTTCGGGTTACTACCCTGCGCCAGTAAGGGAGATTAGAAACAGAAAAGGAGATTACAGAGAGATCAGAGATAAGAGGTGTACCTCTGTGTCCCTCGTCACACAGCGCGCGCGCACTTGCATCTGGACACACATGCATGCCCAGACAGCCCTCCACGCGCCCACTCCTCGCCGCTGCCATCCGACTGTGCACCGAGGCTCCAGTCCCGCAGCGTGGCCAGGGTGGTGCTCCTCCTGCTTCTGCATAGAGGCGGGCAGGTATGTGGGAGAGTCCAGGCAGGGGCGAACAGCCACCACCATCTACCTGCAGCCAAACTCGGATGGAGATTCAACCGGGTCCCCGCCCCCACCCCGAACCGGGCAGTTCTGTGGCCAGTTGTGAAACCCTGCAATTATGCCGAAAACGTACTTTAGGCGTCCTGATCTCGCTATATATGGCAAGGTAAAGGCGAGCCTGGAGGATGAGTGTGTTTCCATTTTTTAATGTTTTACGTGTAGCCAGCTGACCACTTTTTATTGGGTAGCATACCATATGAGCACTTTGGTGTAGGCTTGGCAAAACTACGGCTAGAGGGAAGGCTGGAAATGCCAGAAGAATTAAGGGTGCTAAAAATGGATGCTGGAGAGCCCCGCGTGAGAGCCGGCACTCGCGCTGGGTGTGCATGGGAAGCACGTATGAATATGGGTACACGAAAGCCACGGGGCGGGCTGGCTTGCCTGGGTATTCCTACAGGTAAGTCACTGGAGGGACCCTAAATACCTGTGCATGTACTTGGGCTGGTCTCACCGAATCGGCTGCATGCGAGCCTATTTTCTGTTCTTTGTGGCTATGCAATTATGGATTGGCTGCTTTTAAAAGATAGCTTTGAAGATATTTTTGAAGTGGAATAATGCAGAAAGACATCTACATCTATATGTCCTTTGCAAAAGCCCTCACGCTGAATAGCTATTTCCGGAAGAAAATCCCATCCTATTTAAAAAGAAGAAAAAGCAAGAATCACCATTGCTGTAAATACAAGTCAAGGCCTGTTTATTTTAGGGCACCTTGGCAGACTGAAGATAGTCAACTGTTTTGTTGGTGTATGTGTTTTCATTTCCAAGTCAGGAATTATGGCTGCATTTCCATCGAGATAATGTGATTCCACCCGTATTAAGATAAGAATGAGACTCGGTTCACTTGGAATGCAGCAGATACAGTGCCACATACAGCATGGTTGAAAATGTCTTCCTCATAGAAGCCTGTCCGTTGCTGTGTCTACACACTTAAAAAAAAAAAAAAAAATATATATATATATATATATATATATCACAATAAGAAATGCTAGAAAGCAATAGGCGGTGACTTCCCATCCCTCAGCTAATTAGCACAAAAATTCCCTAGAAATGTTTGGAATCACTCCACTTCTATCCACAGTATCTCAAATGGACTAGCCTGGAACCGGGTTTCTGCTAATAGGAAGTTAATTAAGCAATACAACTTTGAACCTGAAACGGTGGGCAGTATTAGTCAATGGAGGGTTGTCAGGAAAGGAAAAAGAATGTGTCTGTCCTGTTATGACCCATCTAGGACGCTATACATCCGGCCTTGCAGACATGATCGATGTGCATATTTGGAACCTTAAGTAAACAGAAGCGGGGAGACTGCTGTGTATATCATCAAGCGAAAAGGACAGTAGCGGACACTCGCCAAAATAAGAATAAAAATAAAAATAAAAATAAAAGATAATACAGACAGAAAAGGACAACAGAGACAAACAGACATAATAAAATAGCAAAAGAGGGCCAGGGAATCAATAAAACGATACAACCTGAAAATTTCAAGAATTAAAAAAATGCAAATATAGCTTTACATATGCATCAGTATTAAAAATAATACACGCTGGAACCAACAGGAGTAGGAGTGGGAGGAGGAGGAGAGGGGTGGAGGAAGAGGAGGAGGGGGAGGGGAGGGAGGGGGAGGGGAGGAGGAGGAGGAAGAATGGAGGCTCCGCGGAGCCCTGATTATACAGGGGCAGAGCCGCCTTTCTAACCTGTTCTCCGAGCCTGGCGGCCGGCGGTCCTCAGCCGCCCACGGAACGGCAGCCGAAACAACTGTTCCTGAAGGCTACAGCGTTTATTTTTCTCTTTTGGGGGTTTTGGCGGTTGTTTCAGGGGCTCGCCAACTGGCCCCTTTAATTAAAAGCTTCAATAAAAGGCGATCGCGCCAGGAATGCACCGCTTCTCTCGGCTCAGGATTTGCATATTTTTTTAATGCCCTAATTTCCTTGATGTATGTAAATGTAGCCGGACGTAGAGGGAGACAGGGAGCTGACGTCAATGGACGTGACCTCGCAGCTAAACCTTGAACGTGAAGCCGGGATGGGGGAAAACACGGAGCGGCCGCGCCGGAGCCCGCCAGTGAGCGCGGCTGCACCCACAGGGCCCAGGCCACGGTGCCGGCGCCAGTGCAGCCCCGGGGGAACACGAGGCGCGCCTTCTCCCGCCCGCCACACAAGTGATGGTCGTCCTGGCCTCCAAGCCCCTCGGAATACGTGTTCCTTTGCTTCCCCCCGGAAATCGCACCCAAAACAACAAAGCGAAAACAACAGATACCACGCCGAACGCATCCCCCAGTGTTTTAGAACAGTTCTCGATAGCTTATCACAAAGAAGGCTGACAATGGAACAGGTTTTTTTTTTTTTTTTTTTCCCCTCCTTTTTGGTTTCTCTGCAGAAGAGGAGTGGGAACCACAAACAACAGCAGATCATTCCTAAAACCCGATAAACTGCACACATTCCCAGTAGGGAGAGGTAAATCGTGCTTCTGACAGGTGAGGGCTGCTCGTGTGAGGACCTATTTACCTGTTCACTCATTATGCGCGGTGGCTTCCTGAACAACGGTGCCAGGAGCGCGCGCTTTAATGTGCTGGGAGTGTCGTGTGCGTGTGCGTGTGCGCGCGCGCGCCAGGCGGTGCTCGAGCGGCCGAGCCCCGCGGCTGGCGCCGCGAGTGGCGGGCAGAAGCGGGACGCCTCTGAGGTCGCGGGTGGGACGGGTCTCGGGAGCCGCGTAGGCCGAGGCCCCGGGGCCGGGCTTCTGTTTCCTCTCCTTGAAAGAGGAGGCGCGAGCGGGAGCGGCCCAGCCTCCTGCGGCGTTGTCCTTGGCAGGGAAGAGGCCGGGGCTCGGGCCGTGCCGGGCGCCCGCGCGGGCGATGCGATCGCGGGCTGCGGGGAGCGGGTCGCCGGGCTGGGCTTCCGTCGCAGCCCCGCGCAGCCCCGCGCAGCCCCGCTTTCCCTGCCGCGTTGCGGCCGCGGGTCCCACGCCCGCGGGGACTGGGGCGCGGGCGCGAGCGCGGGGCGCGCGGCGGGCAGGGCGGCGCCAAGGACGCGCGTGGCTGCCCGAGCTCCCGCCGCACTTGGCGGGAAAGCGGCGGCCGCGGGCTCCGGCCGCCTCGGCTCCCCGCGGGCCGCATTTACATACGGGCCACTCGGCCGCCCGGTCGCCGCCCCGCCCCGCCCCGCGCGTCCTCGCGCGTCCCCCGTCCCGGTCGCACGCGCGCAGGCTCCGAGCGGCCACCGGGGACACAGACCCCGTGCGCAGGCACGCAGGCCCGGGGCGCGCGGCTGGGCCCGGGGGCGCGCGGGCTCGGCGCGAGCATTGGGGCGCCGCCTCCCCGCCCCCGACCCGAGCTGCACCCCAAGAGCCCGGAACTCGCGCGGCGAAGCCCACCTTCCAGGGAGCCCCCACCCTCGCCTTCCCTGCCCTTCTGCACACGCGCACACTCCCTCCGCCCAGAGCTCTGTCTCTCCCTGGGAAACACACACACACACACACACACACACACACACACACACACACACGCTTTTCTTCTCCTCAAATAGATAACCCCTATGGCGCGTCCCTGGTACCTTCTGAATAGCACTGGAGTTCAGAGAATAAAAATGCTTATAATGTATGGCTTGTCTTCAGCCAAACATTCAACACCACAGGAAGGGGAGGGAGAGAGGAAGCGGGGACTTGCAGTAAAAGACCTTGCTTAAAAAAAAAAAAAAAAAAAAAAAAAAAAAAAAAAAAAAAAAAAAAAAAAAAAAAAAAAAAAAAAAAAAAAAAAAAAGTCTGCAAGTCAAAAGGTCTTTCTCCAAGTTTGTAAATAAAATTGCAAAAGGAGTCTTTTAAGAAGAAAGAAGTGGGAAGAAGGAAGGAAGGTAGAAAGGCCACAAGTTATATAAAATAATGCGGTGGAAAATCTAGGCAGGGTGATTCCTTTAACCGTGTGTCCTAAATGGCCAAGTGGGGGGACAGAAGTGGAGAGGGGGAAAGAGAGAGGACGAGAAAGAGGCAGGGAAAAATAAAAGCGAGAGAAGTTTGCAAAGAAATGTGTGCTTCGTGTCCTACAACAGCAAAATGTAGCCACTGCCTGCTTCAGACGAGACATTTCTAATTTGTTCCGTCTGTCAGGAGGGGACTATGAGAGATTTGGGTGTAAATTCATTATCTCTGGCAACGCAGAACGTAGTGTCGGGACTGAAAAAGACCGTGGCCATGGATGAACAATAGGGCTTCAGTTCATCAGTAACAAAAGCAGTGGGGAAATTGGTTGAGTTTCAGAGCACGTCCTCCTCGGCAGAGGGGGCTGGACTAGACCTTGGACAGCCCCCCCAAAAACTTGCCGAGCCTCGCACACACCACTTCACTCTCCAGTGCGAGGCTCAGGGAGCAAGTACCTGGCGTGGGGGGAAAAGTTGGCTTTTTTTTTTTTTTTTTTTTTTCCTCCTTGATCTTTTGCGCCTTGCTCTCTCTCTCTCTTTCCACAAGGGAAGACCTGTTTCAACTATTTTAGACGCAATCAAGCAAGAATCACCGTATGGAATTGAGCGGCAGTTTTAAATGTACGAAGGAGAGGAATGATCAGAATTTTTTTTTTTTTTTTTTTGGTTTTTGTTTTTTGTTTTTTGTTTTTTTTTTCTTTTTTTCTTTTGAGACGCCAAAAGGAGCCTGTGTGTGTGCTGCAGCCGCGGCGGGACTGGATCTTGTCTCTTCTGGCTGGAGCGCCTACATTCCTGTCCTGATGGATTTGAGGGGCTGCACTGCGTGGCGCTAGGAGGTCAAGTGAGTATCTCGGCGGCCCGCAGGCTGCCACTGAGTCGGCGGTGCGGGCCGCACTGCCCGCCGCGCCCGCGCCGGCGCTCTTCGCCTTGCTCAGGAGACCGGGTCCGCAGACCCCACCGCGGACCGCTCCGAGAGCCAGTCCGGGGCTTTGCTACAGCTAATTGATCTTGTGCCTCGGATGCCAGACCTGTTGATCTCGGGAGCTGACTGAGCCTGGACTGTTAATTATCCACCGGTCTGAACACCCCCCCCCCCGACCAATCGCAGAAAGAGGCCAGGAATATTTCACTTTGGAGAAGAGAATTTTGTATAGGATTTTATGTTGTTGGTGGGACTTTTCCTTCTTAAATCTACAGCTAAATGCAGTGGTCTTTTGCGTTCCTAATTCCTGGATTCTCATTTTAAATAATTCACCTCCTTTAACCTCCCCAAAGTTGCAATTACATCCCAAGGAAGCGAGGCTCTGATTAGATCCTGTTGCAAACTTGTGTGAGGGGGGAGCTGCTGGCTCTCCACTTCCTTTTTCTCTTGGCCTTTTGCAACCTGAGAAAAAGGCAAGATACCGCTGTGCAGGGTTATCCCAAGTTAAGCTTCGTTTGCGTGCCTACCACCTTCCTGGTTAGTTGCTGGGACCTAACTCACAGCTCCCCGGGCTGCTGCTGTTGGAACTGAGCCTGGGACTTAGCGGTTTGCTGGCGCTCAGACCTGGCTGGGGAAAACGAGATCTTTCCGCGGCCTGTACTTCACCGCGGAAAGCCAGGGCGTGGGGAAGCCGCGTGATGCATTTGCAGGAGGACCTGCCGCGTTTGCTCTTGCGCTCGTGCCTGCGGTGTCTGATTGGGAGCTGTCTGGAGAGGTCAGGGCCGCAGTGGCATCGGTCAGAAGTTAGACCGCAGGCCTGTCAAGTGTCGGCCAAGGCCGGGGGCCCCTTGGAGCTGTGGCCGCCTCAAGCTCCCATGCACTTTCCTCCCTCTCTTGGTGCCCACAACCTGCTGCCTCGACACCCTCCTCCACCTTGGCACACTAATTAGGGTGCTGTCTGAGGACCGAGCTATACTGTAGTCATCGTAATTGAGCCGGGGCAGTACTTTCATTTTGCAAACCAACAGCCCCACCCTACCAGTCCATAATAATAATAAGCATAATATCATAAAAGAAAATCAACCTATTTTCGAAAGAGTAAGACTTCGCGAATATTGGGTCATGGGGGGATGGGGAAAGGGAATAAAAAATCGACCACTTTACAGCAATCAGGTTTTACATTATTCATTGATTTACTGGAGAGGAGAGCCAATCAGGAGCCATAAACATGAATGGACATCTCACAGAGCTGTGGCCTTACAGTAAACTATTTACATCTTGCTAATGGATTAGACATTTATCCAGGGATCCCCATTGTTTGAAAGGCCTGCAAATCCAGTCTCTTAAACATTTAGAAAATAAGACTTTGTTCCCCAGATCCTTCCGTGGAAGGACCTTCACTCCTCTTTTGTATGGCAGGTTACAAGGTTCAGATCCCTAATGTTTCTTAAGTCCCTCTTCTTTGCAAGCTAAAAATAAAAGGGAAAAGAAAAAATTAATTTTCCAGACCCCTCCAGATTCTGCATATTTTGCATTTCTATTATTATGCATGTCTCCATTTAAATGCAAATTAGCATATTTAACCCTGTGGGTGCTGGAGGCCAGGCAATGCTGTACTGCATTTGATGGAGTCTCTTAGCATTTTAAGAATTCATAGTAACTGCAGTCCTTTAAATGAAGCCGTATCTATATACAGTTTTGCATGTTTATATATATGTATGTACATTTTAAAATTGTAATCATTTGTTTTCTTGACTTTTTCAGATGAGACTGCACAGAAGCATAAAATGACTATAATTTCCATTCAACCAACCAAAGGTAATTTTATAATTTACATTTGATAAAATCGAAATGTTGTACAATGAAAACAGACTGTTATCTACTAGGTGCCAGGCCCAAAGGGCGTTCTATATCTGCCAATGCAGTACATGTAATTCCATTAAAGTTGAAGTTTCTGTATGTCCAGTATTTTGCCTTACAAGGAGTTTTGCATGTAATATACATCAAACATCACACCAGCATAACCTATACCTGCCTGTATAGAAGCTTGAGATACAGAAGAGATAATAGGATATTTTATTAGAATGTAGTAAGCTAGTGAAGTCCCGCACCTGAAATATGCCATTGCTGTACATTAAAGGTTTTCATAAAGAGCATGCTTGTCTTGCGTGTGTCAGTGGGCTGTGGTGCACCTGTGTGGGGATCACATAAACTGAATATTAAGCAGGGAATTGGTTGCTAGGCCCATTCATTATGTACTCTGCATGAGTGGGAATGGGTTCAGAGATGTTCTAATCATTGATTATAAACTTGGTGAATCTGAACTCATGAAATTGTATATTTCAGAATCAAATATGTAGAAAATCATAACTTTTTGCTTTTAACTGCAACAAAGCTTGTTATTCCCAAGTAAACCGAGATGTTTCAATTTGTGTTTCAGCCATCTGGAGACTGATAAAAAGATTAGAAAACAAGCATGACAATCACATCCTAATCTACTAGCTGTTAATGAGAATTTATTATAGAAGGAGCCAGGAAGCCATTTGAATTCGGTGTGTCCTTCAGTATGCAAATTTTAGGACAGTGCTCTGTAGCTCAGCTAAGTAGCTGTCTGAAAGCAGAAATATATAATTTTAAAAAACGTAGGTGTGAAGAGTTGTTGTGAATGTGCAGTAGAGACTGGCAGGTGTGTTTAGAGCTGCACAGTTGCTTTACCTTGTCTCACCCTCTACACAATAACACAGTCCTTAAAAGATATGGATACAATAAGCTGCAATAGGATAGAAGCCTTGGTAATACTTGAAATGTACAGGTGCTCACTCTTAAGCTTTGCTCTGCATGTTTTAATTCTTTTATACCTTGATGATGGCAGAATGGTAAAATATTTAATTGGTTGTATCACTAGTGAAGAGACGGCCCCTAATCTTCATATTGTTTCATCCCACTTAATGGAGTTCTCTGACGGTTGGTGGGCCAGGTTAGGAGACCAGTTGTGGAGTAAGTTAATCTATGAGATGTTGCCTTAGCAGATGCTATTTTAAGACAGTATCTTCAGTTTCTAAATGTAGGAGCACTTCACATATTGTGTGCTGGCTTTTACTATTAGGACTCCACTTCTGAAGAAGCATTTAATTGTTGAGCATGGAAATAGAACTGTAATGGCTTGAAGATTTACACAAATAAGAAGTTAATACATGCATAGACATACATGCACCAAGTCTCTCTACTCTCAGTATCCCTCTGCCAAGTACATGCAATGCAAAGAGACACTCTAAAAATATCTGGAGTTTATTGGGCTTTGACTTATGGAAGTGAATACATTTGATCACATGCCTGCTTTATATAATCCATGCCAAATGACTAACGGTTCAAGCCTAGGTCCTGGGAAGTAAAGCCATAGTGATCTGCAGTCTTCTAATACTTCAAAGCTCATTGGAGTCTCATATAATGTCAGAAATGCCCCGTGCCTCTGTGCTGTTGCACATTTTTCCGCCAGATAGTTCAATAAAGAACATGGGTGTGTTTCCCTGAGTCAGTGTGTACTTTGCATGTGTGCTTCATGTCTAACCTAAGGCAGCCATTTCTGGTTGTGCTTCTTGCTTCATACTTTGGCAAGATACATAGAAGGGCAATCTCCATGGCTTAGTCTTTTCTAAACAATCAGGACCAGAATGCTCACCACAAATGTAAATAAAGAAATCTAAGGAAAAGTTGGCATCTATATTACTAAATCTTACCCTTCATTGGTGTGATATTGCTGTTTACTTCACTGGTGGCTTTTCTAACTCTGGTTTTCCTCACTTGTCAGGCTTTCCTACAGGGATTACATATGTGTGCTTTGTATGTAATTAGATAAGCATGTTCATAGTCATGTCCTAAATGAATAAAAGACTGAATTGGTGACAGTGCATGTTAACTCTGAAAGGGTTTTAGCCATTCACTGGGGAAATGGTCAACCTATAGAAATGAGAGTATTGTGATAAACTAGGGATGTGTGTAAAGACTGACCACATTCTTTTAGAGCATAAAATTTCAACAACAGTAACATCATTAAACAAAACTTGTAATTTTGAAAAACAGCTCATAAAGTTCACCCAAGGTGAATAGGTATCTTATTTAGATTACTTAAGAATTTTTTTTTTAGTACCTAAGATGTTTTGTTGAGGAACATCTGAATGTTAGAACTATAAATATTTGACATACTATAGACATAGATTGCCTGTTAGGAAGGGGGGGAGAGAGAGAGAGAGACAGAGAGAGAAAGAGAGAGGGAAAGAGAGAGCTCATTGAAGTGATATTTGCACTTTGAAAAACTTAGTAGAAAAGGATTAAGATGAATTAATCAATAAAAGATCATTCCCCTGGAGATAGGAGCAAAGGGGGGATGGGAAAAAGGGGAAGTGGGAGCAGGGCGTGCTGTGAGCATCCAGGTGTTTTATCTGTATTTTTCAGGGGGTATCAACACTTTTTAAAATAGCTTTATAGCATTAGTGTATTTTGTCCTTTTGTGTGAAGACAGATGTTTAAGACAACAAAGGCTCAACATTTTCATTACAGCAGAGTTGTGTACCTTAGAAACTATTGCTGTAGTGTTTGCCTGTGTTGCATTCTAACACACACACACACACACACACACACACGTATGCAGTCATTAAATAAAAAAAACAACAACAACAGGAAGCACACCTGCTTAAAGCATTCAATTCGAACTTACAGGACAGAATATGCTGCCCAATCGCCATGGTACAGAGATACAAAACATGACTGCTCTGAGAAGCCATGAAAAACCCAGCGCCAGAGCAAACTGTCAGTGTAATCGTGCATCGACTCACACTGCGCAGTACAGATCTGATTCCCAGCCCCAAGAAAGCAAGGCCTTGCTTTAAGCAATGGCAGAATGCCTTCCATCTGTCTGCCCGTGCAGTCTGCCAGAAGAGAAATGCAGGCAAAGACATTCCCCAGACCTGAAATGCTTTTATCTGTCCTTAGAGAGAAATTTCTTCCAGTCTTTGGATATTAGCACGATCTACACTAGTGCGGAGGAGGTAAAAGGCCGCGGGTTGATTTTCCAGGAGCAGTCGGTAGCGTTAGCGGAAGAAATGTTGCTTGAGAAAATAGGCTCGTTGCAACGCTGCGGCTGCTGGGGCTGCTGTCGCTGCTCGGGCGGCAGGCGTAGGGCAGTTGCCTGATCACTGATGCATATCAATAACCATGTACTTGAGATTTCTCATGACATCATCATTACCTTGGTCTCCCGCGGTCTCGAACCTTTGACCTTGCCGGGCTGGCCCACAATTTGGCAGTGAAAGTCCATCCAGTGATGGCCCTTTTCTCCTTCTTTCAGACCGGGGGCAGCAGCACACCAACAAGACGGGATCTTCTCCTCCCCCGCCTAGAAGCCCTGTGAAATCGAGGATCTTCCCCCTAAAATACTCACGTACAAGACGTGTACAATCAAGCTGCCACCGCGTGGTAGAAAAACTCATGATGCCTAACCCCAAAACATCTGGAGCCGATCCTTGAAACTGCTGTCACTTCTAGAGAACGGAATTTGTTTCCCTTCCTCCTTAACCTGTGCTGGAAATTGCCGTTGGCTTTTTACATCTCTATAGAGGAAGGCGAAAGAGTCTGGCGTGAGAAAGAAGCAATTTACAATGCAAATAGAGGCTCGGGAAGGGAAGGCCGCGCTGCTCGGCTCCCTCCTAACAGCGCGCTGCACCTTAATAGCTGGTTCTATTTTCTGATACTAATAGATGAATGGTTGCCTAACGCTGCCGGAGATTACTTGCTGAAAGGGGAAAAAAAAAAAGTTCGGAATAAACTCTGAAGGCCACAGATCTTATTTGGATGTTTTAGCTACACATACACAAACAGAAACCAGGTCTTATTTACATAAAAGGAAGAATCCGAAGAAGAGCCGGCGTCCTGGAGGGCGACTCGTACTGGCAGCCGCGAAGGACGCAGACCTGCAAGCTGGCGAGAGGAAGTCGGAGGCCAGAGAGGGAAGCGAGTTGTTATCTTTGGTTATCTAGCTGTATGAGTGTATTGGTCTTCATAAAGCTAGATAACCGAAAGTAAGAACTCCTTCAAGATCGCCGGGCAGCGTGAGAACGAAAGACTACAACCAAGAGACAGTAAAAACCAGAAAGGTCAGGAATACTTATTGAATCTAACTTTGTTGTGGTTTTTGTTTTTCTTTTTTTCTTTCTTTCTTTTTTTTTTTTTCCGTAAAAGGTGGGATGTGAGGAAATGAAGCGACACAAGATGTTGAAAATTTTAAGAAGTGCCAGGTTGGGGGGAAGGGTTGCTAGAACTGTAAAGACTTGGGGCGTACTCCTGAGTAAAGATGCGTGTGCAATTTGTGCTGTATGAAGGCCAAAGTTTATATACGAGGGACTTTTTTTTTTTTTTTTTCCTTAGAAAGCTGTTGTAGAGATGTTGACAACTGGTTTAAAAATGAGTCCATGATTATGTAGACTTGGGCAGTTCCACTCTGAGGCCCCGCCCCCAAATTTGAAGCTTGTGCTTGGAAACTACTTTAAATGTATTTGGACTGAATGTCAAATCCTATGAAGTTAGATTTTCAGAAAAGTTTAGCCTGCGAAGTTAATAATTTATATCTACTGAGAACTTAGTACTAGCAGGGAAAATAGGGGGGAAAAAAAACTAGCAAAGGCTGATTTTGATTCTTCTATTCAAAATCCAAGGACAGATGCTTCTCTGCTCCAAGAGGGTTTCCTTGAGGAGGCTAGTGAAGCAGAAAGACATGATGGAGACGAGATCGCCTCCCCTCTTGTCAAAGTGTTAAAAAAATGTTCTGTCTTACTCTGCGCCTAGCATTGGAAATGAAAGTGACATTTACGCCACAGCCCACGTGGGCGCCTCCTCTCTTTTTGTTTAAGGATGATCAGGTCTATCCAGGAAACAGCTCTGGCATCCCAAACTGAAATAATTAGGACGTATATAGACCTGACAAAAATGGAAAGGGGGTGGGGAATCGGAGGGTCTGTCTTGCCTAATTGATTCCGCTAAACGGAACGCAGGAGATGTGAACGGCGGGACGCTCTGATTCCCACGCTCGGGGGCAAGTGGTAAAGCGGCCGGCAGCCTATGACGGACAGCCCTGTTGGGGGGTAGGGTATGAAAAAAACATCAAGTGCACACACCATACTCATCTCCATCGCTTAAGAAGGTAAAGGCATTTCCCACCCACAGCCATCTGCAGGCTCCCAAATGGCAGCGCCAACTGGTCTGTGAGCGACTGCTTGCTGTGCGTTTCTCTTTCTTTTCTTTCTTTCTTTCTTTCTTTCTTTCTTTCTTTCTTTCTTTCTTTCTTTCTTTCTTTCTTTCTCTCTCTCTCTCTCTCTCTTTCTTTCTTTTTCTTTCTTTCTTCCTTTCCCTCCTTCCTTCTTTCCTTCCTTCCTTATTTCTTTCTTTCCTTCTTTCTCTTTCTTTTTCTCTTTCTCTCTTTCTCTTTCTTTTTCCGCCACTTTTTAATCTACTGGCCGTGATGAAGTTTGGCTTCTGATGTTTGGTTGCGATTTTTCATTATGTAAGCAGACCTTGTAGAAAGTGACTCCAAGAAAGTGCCATCACTGCCTGGTCCTGGGTGACATCCTAGGTATGTCCTCAGGGCCTGCTGACCACCCTTTCTGTTTTTGTTTTGGCTGGGACATACTTTCAGGTCCACAGCTTCTTGCCCCAGTCACTATTCTGACTTCCTAAGCTTACTCACCTCTCGGTGTGACACACCTAGGAGCCAGGCTCCAGGATGCTAATCGGTGCCAGTAGAAGTAAGACTATAAAGTCATCAGTTTAGAGAAAGTGAATGACAATAATGTGAGAAAGGTGGTTTTGGAACAGCCCCAGCGAGATGCATTCCAAGTGGCCACTTTTGCTTCATTTACAAATAACTATGCTTGGCATAAACTTTGGGGTTTTGCAAGCCCCCACTGCAAAGCTTTCCTGAAAGTCCTTGCATTAGGCCACATAACCAAGCCAACCTTTGTATGGGCATTTACACATAAATACCACCACAGAGAAATGGCCCAGACAGCCTGTTTACATCCGCACGGCCTACACAGCTGACACCCCCACATAGTACACCATTCTTCTTCCAGGCCAGTCCATTTTTCTTTGTAGCTTCAACTCTTTGTGAGCCTTCAGACTGGAAAAGCCAGTAAAACCACTGTGAGATTCACTCAGTAGCTCAGAAAGACTTTAATAAGGTAAATTCTCGATTTGGCTGCTGAACACGTGCCAAAGTTTTATGACTGTGGTGACCGTTGAGAAGACCCTTGTTTATTTACATTTGAAGCACTGTTTGTGCAAACAACCTTTTGTTGTTAAGTGCCTGTATTCCTTTCATTTATTCCGTGTCCAGGGGTGCTATTTACCTAGAACCATTGTCTACTACAATTAACATTTACATTACAAAGTGTGTGGTTTTTCTTTCTCAAGGAGGTTCAATTAAGGCAATAAGATGTTTGCTGGGGAAACCTATTGTTTACTGAAAGCACTCAATGGAGTCAAATTACTGAAGCTTTTTGCCTACATCTTGGTCTTTTCTGTAAATATGTTAAATATAACATCTAAGGAAAATAAACAATATTATAATTACGTGTTTGCCATTGTCATACCAAACTTGCTTTGTATCATACTAATGTTGCATAACTTATCAATCAATAAAAATACATTTCAATGTTCTTTTCATTTTATTTTTTGCTCTTGCTGCAACATGTCCCAATTTTTTCTTTTTTCAATTACACATCAAACTTCTGACATTTTGTTTTATTTGTGTGTGTTGAAGAGTTACGTAACTGAGCATGGGGCTGCAGGGTGCCGAGGGAATCTCTCGAATGAACTTATAATAAGGTGATATTTCTTGGAAATCTGAAATATTCCAAAGTCATGTACATTTAAGTCAAAAGAAGTGTAAATATCAGTTAAGTCGTTCTTTGAAAGCTCGTTTTTAACACGAGCAGAAAATGGATCAAGTTTATTTAGCAAACCACTGCATTGTAAAACAGCTGGAGTGAAGTTGCAGGCTGCGTGAGCATGCATGTTAACTAGAAGCAGCCAGGCGCAGGCTTTGTGAGAGGGAGCGGCAGATTGCTGTGCAAGGCCAATGTTAAAAAGGCAGCTGAATTTAACACCATCTGGAAGAAAAGATCCCTTCACGACTTTCTCACACCGTCAGACAAAACTAGTGTCTCTTGTTCCTAGCCCTTGTCTACGCAACCATACAATACTGAGTCATTATACTTTTGCTGAGAGAAAATTTGAGAACACAATATGGGTAACCAGTGAATGACCAAGTTTCATTGTGCCCGCTTAAGTCGATTGAAATCTACGTCTAGAGCTATGAATGGTAGTATTGTTTTCCTCACCAGGGCTGTACTAAATGTCAGCACAGTGTAAAGAAAAACTTGAAGTCTGCAAATAACTTACCAGATCTCAATTATAATATTTTCCCACACTAGAACTAATATCATTGCGAGGGGGCTACGCTGCCGAAAATAAAAAAGCAAGGAAAAGAAGTAAGAGAGTTCATTAGGAAGTTATTTTATTCAGATAAACATTTTACTTTTCTGATGGGAACTGCAATTCAGGCTGCAGGCTGAGTGGAGGACTGGGATTCATTACATGGAAGTTCAAGTTACAAACCGCTCCTTGTGCAATTAAAATAGAATAAACACCTACTTCTACCTGAAGCCCTCTCTTATTAAATACCAACAACCTCCACCTGGGTTGTGTTGCTACCGTTCTGCTTAGAGTTGTGGGTGAGAATCTAGTTTAAATCTGCTTTAGACCTGGGCATACTGCTCTCTGTAAGTTTGGCACTGATTGACATTGGAAAAGAACACCATGGGCGTGTATTTCCAAAAATATACAAGAACCTCCCTGGGTGGATTCTATAGCCCTCAAAAATATGCCTCCCCTTCATGTTTCCCCCTCCCTGCATTTTCTACTTTTCTTTTGCCTCTCATGATGTGTACAAATCAGTTCTTTTGAGGGTTAACATTCACAGAACCTATTTGCCTGTAAACAGTCAAAAAAGGGAAATGGAACAGTTCAAGAGGGTAAAGGAATTGGTTGTGTATGTTTTAGTAGGATGTCTATTTTAGATATAATTGACTTTGCGATTTTGTTATTGTGTCACCAAGTGTCGCATAGTTCTTAACATGTAAGTGCAAAACAATGAGTAATTGCTGTTTTGCTGAATAATACATTTGAGTTGCCAACGTCAAAGGTATTATTTTGTGTATTTCTAAACAGGAGCGGTAACTGCAGGTTTTGACATCTAGAATCTTTTCTTAAAATACTTATAAGAAGATGATGAAGTGATGCACTTCAAAGTAAACATGAAGGTTTAACCAACTTATCTTCCTTGTCCTACTTTGTGATGCTAGAAAATTAATAGCAAAAGGTCACTTAATAATCAGATTTGGAAAAAAGATACCATGAATACTGTCAGAAAAAAAAAAATCCAAAAGAAAAATAAAAATGGAAGCTGGATAGAGGTTAAAAAAAAAAAAAAAAATACAGAGTGTGACCCCTGCAGCATCTTTGCAGAATGTCAATGGGTATGTTTGCTAGGATGTCTCCCCTACCCAAGTTACCACTCATATGCATAATAATGAGATCAATCCATTATTTATATTCAAAATAGAATCTATTCCCAAGTGGCTTTCTTTAAGTTTTCTTAAACTGTAAATTTTGTGCCACTGTGCTCTTTTGTCTATCTCTTTAAAATTACAATGATTTTCTTATTTGGGAATGTAAGAAATTCTGATCTGATTTTGTGACGTTTTATGAAAGTTCAGCCTTTAAATAATAAGAGACAAGGGTGAGGGCATTTTAGGTCCAGAGACACTCTCCCTATTCATCCACTTACATGTAAATACTGGAAGATGTCAGCATTTTAAGAATTTTGTCTTTTTCGAAATGGAGGAATGAGCCCAAAGAATTTATTTTCTTTTCAATGTGGCTAGAAAATAAATGCAAGAGCGTGTAACTATCTAGGTTTTTTTTTTTCCCCTAGTGGATCTCTGGACCTATGACTGTGCCTTACGAATACTGATGTCCTTGTCCCACTGTAGCTGTGCCTTTGCTTTCCCCTCATTTTCTACGAGGAGCGAGACACTGCACCGTCTTTTTGCACTGGGATGGTTATTGGGTGGTGCTGGTGAGGAGATCAGTGACAGGGGACGAAGCGTCCCTTATGTTTAAGAACTGATTAGAACCCAAGCTCCTGAGTAAAAGCTATGTGGAGGAGCGGGTCAACTGTGTTAGCATTAGAGCTTGGAGACGGTTAAGAGTTCTACAGCGTGGGGCACGTCAGGCGTGTTTCAGGGTCTCTGGATTGTAATGGATGGCTTTGTGACCCCGTTTTTGCTGTTTCTGGGCTTCCCAGCACAAGTTACCGATGCTGGTGCAGAAATGAGCAGAAACCTCCACTCCCCTGGCTTCCAGAAGCCCGGTCCCCGCGGCAGGCAGCGCTCGGCGTCTCGGGGCTGGGCGGCCGGCTGTGGAGGGAGCCCTGCAGCCGCAAGGTCCGGCTCTCTCGCCGCGCCCAGCCCCGACTCCCCTCCGGGGGGCGCGGGGTGCGAGCGGCGCTCGTTCCCAGCGAGCCCAGTCCCTACGCTCGGCGGTCCCACGCCGTTCGAGTCCTGCGCCAGCACAAAGCCAGCTGCAGAGCTAAAAATAGTCCGGCGTGGGCGGCCCTTGCGCCGGCCGCGGACGCGGGGGGCCCGGTGAGGCGGCGACACAGGCTCCCCTCGGCCCCGGGGCAGCGCCAAGCCGCCTCCCGCGACCGCCCGCTGCCCTAGTCCTCCCGCAGCTGCGGCGACTCGCCGCCCTCCCCGGAAGCCGGCACCTGATTGGTGTTTCCCGGGAGACGGGCTTCGGGGCCGCGGCACTAGTGCGCAGGCGCCGCCCTCCCCGAGGTGAAGGGGGCGGGGAGCTGCCCGGGTTCGCGCACGCGCGCTGGCTACCGTGCCGGCTGCTTGCAATCGGAGCCCGTGGGATTCTCCCTGGCTGAGGCTGCTGGGCTGTTCTCGGTTCTGGAGCCACCTGCTCCCGAGCTCCTCACCCGAAGCCTGGGCTTCGCGTTTAGCCTGCCGGAACCGCGGCGACGGGGTTCCGGGCTCGATGGCGTCGAGGCTGCTCCTGAACACGCGTTCTCGGCGCGCCCTATCCCGAGCCCCAGAGTCCTCGGCTGTGCGGGAGCTGCTCCCCAGGTGTCTTGCGGACAGTCAATGACCATCATACCAACCTCTCCCTTAAAACCTACGAAAGGAGACGCGGGGAGGGATCGGGGCAGGGGGTTGTTGGGGTCCTAGGCGCAGCGCATCTCGACCTGGGCCCCGGTGGTTCGCAGCGCCCCCAGCCCGCTCCCAGCGGGAGCTCGAGGCTCATCTCGTCGCCCACCAGATCACTGGAGATACTCATCTCCTTGCTGGATGGATGTCGTAGAACTTGTCCGGAGATTACTTTAAAAGAGAGCTGGGTCTTAAGCACGCACTAAAGCCAGTTAATAACATCATGCATGGACATTTAAACTTGTTGTAAGTTGCAGAGAGGATTAGCGGGAAGTCACGCTGTGCACAGCTAATGATACCATCTTAGCGCTAACCGGGCTAAATCCACTTCGCCCGCCCGCCCGCCCGGCTCAGGTCTGGCTCCTTGGTGAGGTTAGGAAGGAGGGCGGGCCGGGAGAAGCCACCCTGGTCATCCTCCAGGGGACTTTGGTCGTCCCAGGAGGCCCTGCGTGGGCGCAAGCAGGAGATGAACCCAGGCATCCTGGTGTGTAAGCCTCCAACTCGTTCAAACCATTCTGATTTTATTGACCTTTAGGCAGGGTCTAAAGGGAGCTCCAGTGAGGTTTTGGGGTTCCTGGGACGGTAGCATTCTTACTGCGGGTCTATTTGCATTACAAAGACTGATGACTTTAACTGCAATTCTTACAAAAGAAGTCAGGCTCAGTATTAAAAAGGTAAATTTCAGAGTATATTATTAACAACTTCCTGGCTTGCTCTACTAGTTTCAAACTGATCACTGTTTTAAAGCAGTTTGCAACTACTTTATGAGAAGTCCAATTAGAAATAATCCTGGGAAAATGATTTTAAAAATGCTGCGTTATTACAACACTTACCTAACGGTATTCATGTGCTTCTGTCGCTAAGTAGCTATCTGACAGATTTCTTGCTTTCCGAGTTTCTTTTAATAGTCACTTGCCCTGGGAGAACAAGCTACCAGGAGGGTTTTAACTGCATCCTGGCTCGTGGCATTATTTTCTTTAGTTTTAAATGTGAACTTGACAAGGCTAAACTGTTTATGTCTTATGTCAATAGCTCGTGTGGATTAGGAATGACTAGATGCTGATTACTTTAATGGTTGGTGAAAACCTGTAAACAGATAGTAAAGGAACTACTTGAGATAAAGATTGTGTGTAACAACAAAAAGCAAACCAGCCCTGAACACTTTCTGTTATTTGGGCCACAAGAGAAATCTAGAATGTTTCTTGGCTTTGTCTTTTAGGGGCCTACACACACACACACACACACACACACACACACACACACACACACACGCACACGCACACATGCACACATACACACACAAAGATACAAGCAAATTTACTGGGATGGAAGGATTTTTAACATGTGTGATTAAGATATTTTCACTGAATAAGTATACCAAACATGTTAATGTATGTATTTATCCTGATGTAATAAAAAAACCCTTGTAATTTATTTGGAGATAATACCTTCATGAAGACAATGATAGACTTAATATCAGTGAAAATTAAAAGCCATAGACTTGCTTCCTGTCAAGACATCTCTTGTATAGTAACAACAGAAGTGTACTTAGTCCTTTTTAATTTGTGAATAATATGAAGGTACTTTAAACTGTTGCATGGATGTGTCAGTCTGTGAGAAGCGCACAAATAGGTTTTAGACCTCATTTTTACAAACATATAGTTGTATGCTGCAGCTGCTCAATGTGTATTATTTTGATGTATCAAAGTACCCCTTAGAGGTGTTTCTGTTTTGAAGTGATGGAGCTGAGGAAGTTGAGTGGTGGTCTACGGATAACTTCAAACCTGTTTAAAGCTCTCATTTGAAGTTTCCACCATGGCTAATTCATGTTAAGTGGGTTGAAAGGAATGGAAAGAAAGGAATGTGATAGATTCTGTCTTCGGGGTTCTTAATCCATGCCCCCTTGAGTTGTTCTGATAGGTAAACACACCTAGGGAGCAAGGACATAGGAATTAACCAATAGATTTACAATTGTGTGGCTTAGGAAAGTGGCTCATCACAATTTGTATGCTCTTAGATTAATAGAAGTAATGAAAAGTTCAGCTGTTCCCACATCAAGCTAGCAATTGCTGCATAGCCTCGATTTTCACGTGAAGATGCACCCCCTCCTCCATTTGCAGATATCACATAGGATTCCAGGGACTCAAACAACACAATACAAATACTGCATATATGTCTTCCAGGTTTGGCATGGATGGCCTGGTTGCTAAGGAAAAACCCATAGCATGACTGAGGTAACAGCACTTGTGTTACCTCTGCAGTGCGTTATCCCTCCATTTGCATGTTGGGCTCCTGGACAAGAGAGATGACTTGGATTTCTGTCATTTTTCTGGACTTAAGGTCTATATTGGCACTTCAAAACATATAAAGTGAACTATGTTTTCATTAATCAATAATTATTATTAAGACAGATTTATTTTCTTAGCCACTGGAAATAGAAATCTGGCTGCATTTCTTGCAAGTTAAACTTAACTAGCTCTGTTTTATTAGAGATGGCCTAATTCAATTCGGATTTCTCACATTGCGTTTTATCCCATAAAGAGCACTTCTCCCTAAAATGAAGTTGGAAAAGAGAAAAATATTTATGCTTTTATCACTTTAAGTGATCAAATACTGCAGTACTAGACATTAGAATATCGTGTGCATCACTACATTATTAACTTAATCTAATGCTCAGAGTCATTACCACATTCATGGGTGTCTTTCTGATATCTCTCCAGTCCACTGGATTTTGAAGTGTGATTATGTAAATTTTCTACTGATAAATAAATGACTATAATTGTACTTGAAATACCACTCAAATTCTTAAGACCATGGCATCTAAATAATATATTATGCATGCCTTAATTATTTATCAAGACTAATTCAAAATAACTGTAGGGCAAAGTGTACATTTATTTTTAAATAGTCATCCCCTTCCCCAAGTTTTTTAGGTTAAAAAATATACCAGATGGTGAAAACCTGGGGAATAAAAAAGGCTGATGGTTGGAATAAATAAGCAGCAAGTTTATCCTTCAAGTAAACATCCCTAGTTTGCCCAATAATATTGCAAAGTTTGAGTGAGGGTTATGGCAGTAAGATTTGGGGCATATGATCTAAATGCCAGCTCAGAAGACTATTTTGGTGATGACAAAAACCATATCTAAATGTTAAATGTTGTGCAGGAAATACCTCACCATTATTTGACAAGGAAAAGGAGCAGGTAGGAAAGCAAACGTACCATACATGGTTATTTTTAAAAGCCAGTCTGCAGTGATGTTCAGGAGATATCAAAATTCAAGGGTTATGCCAGTCAAAGGATGCTCCCTCCCAAGGATGGCTTTCCTTCGCTTAATTGTGGCTGTAGAGAGTCACAATAATTGAATGGCGCCATTGTTTCACATTGCAAAGGCTGTATTCAGAACTCTTGCTCTGCGCCTTTAAAGGAAGCATGTGTGTTCTACCTACATAAATTCTAATTGCAGAATCCACTCTCATCACCACGTAGAAATCATCTAAAGCCTCCTAAGTTCATGAGCTACACACTTTTCTGTTCTGTTCTGCAAACCACACCTTATCTGGTTGCTAATGAAATACAGGAGATTGATTGCAGAAAATCTTCCAGGGAATATTTGCTGTCCCACGTATAGTAAGCTCCATTTGGTGCATTAGCATTTAGCCATTTTATGCAAATTCACAGAAAATGACTCATGTATATGATTTAATATGCATCAGCGATAACTCATACCACCCTTATAAGAAAAAAGGAATTAAAAATTCATCAGAAAACTAGACTAGTGTCACTACATGGTTAAAACATTATTAAAGCATATTTCAATGTTTTGCTTACACTCGTGTTCCCATCACGGTGCCACCATTTCATGACAAAGGCCGTAGAGGAGAAAACATTCAACTTAAAATGTCTGCTGGCACACATCGCTGGATTTGTGTGTCGCTAAACAATGAGCGAGCCTAGCTTTGAATACCAACTATTTAATTAGCACTTTTGGAAGCCATGCATAGAAAATAGCTCATTTACATGCATCTGCTTAGCGATTAGTCCCATAAAAAGCGACCATTTTTTTTTGTTGTTGTTTAATATAGCGAGCATTTTACCATTCGGCCATGAAACAAAAATCAAAACATATGTTATTATTTTCGAATCCTGAAATCCAGAGATTTAATTAAAACAGGCAAAAGTCTTGATATTTCTCTTCAAGGTATATTTAAATTATTTAATTTAACCTTAAGTGTACCATAAAAGGCTGGATACAAGTAATAATTAAGAACTTCAAAGGGCAATGGAAACCCTTTAATAGTCCTTGGTTTAATTAAAGGCTATTATTAGAAAGCTCTGGAATATACAGTTACACTTAATGACAAATGATGACTAGTAAAAGTGATATTTGGAAGTTATGAGTATCTTATTTTAAATACTATTGAGAGACTCTAGGACGTATTTCTATCATTCCATTTTGAAAATAAATGACATGTATTTCTTGAAAAATCAAACTGATAAAATTAAAAGCCTGCTAGTTGAAGATGCTCTTCCTTTCATTAATTCTCTAGTCTACACATACCTGTTATGCTCACAAATTAATTGCATGCCTCTTCAAAATCATTTCTGCCAATTTCAATGCCTTGAAGAGGGTTTGTTTTTCTACCACAGTGGAGTATTTATGAAGACACGTATGTAAGTGTGTAAGGGTGGGTAACGCTGAGTCTGGGCTGTACTCTAGCATTTTGGAATGTAAATTCTTCTCGGATACCAACTGATATTTAATATAACACTGATCAGTCCTTTCAGGTATTTGCATTGTCTACTGCATTTGTGCGAGTAGACAGTGAGGCATAACAGTGGGTAATTTCAAATAAATTTTAGAAGAGTATGAACCATGTGTAAAATAAGAATAGGACATTTATGTAAAATTTGCTGTTTTATTATAGGAATACACACTGGCCTATTTTGATTTATGCATATTTATTTGAGGAATTTACTTGGAATTTCCATAGTTATAATTCAGAATATAGAATATATATGAGTATATATATTGATGTATATATATATAAATATTCATCATTGAAACTGTTGAATACTTACAAAGTTCATTTAGAATATTTCACTGTTCTAATTGTTAGTAATCTTTAGTAATTGGCTTAGAAACACATCTATTATAAAAATCACCTACTTACCAAGCATATAAACTTTCATTTTTATTGAGTAATTTGTCACTTAATGTGGTGTTCACTGTAGGCTGTGGAATACCACAGGATATGTGATCTTGGAAAGATCTTTATTTAGATTAAATATGTGGATATGAATCAAAATCTGTCCAGCTTATTTTGCTACTTAGATGTGCCTTTTACATATCGAGTTCTATAACTTGAAAGCATTTGACTTCCGTTTCTTATTCTAGTATTATTCTTTCTTTGCTCATTGTTCTCCCTTGCACTTCCCAGTGCACTGGCTCTCAAGATATGTATGAAGTTTGTAGAGTAAGAAGTATAACTGTCTCTTTTTTTTTTTTTTTTTTTTTCAGTTTCTGAGTTTGGTACAGGGTTTCACTATGCAGTTCAGATTTGCGGTGATCTTCCTATTTATAGTTATCCTCCTATTTACCTCCCCAGCACTGGGATTACAGGTGTGCGCCACCATGTCTGGACTTGGTGGCCAGCTAAGTGTGCCCAATGGGCAGAGGCAGTGCAGCATGTGGTGTTGGCCATTGAAGCCCAGTGTTATCTCACTAGCCCTTGAAGTATATCTGTGTTGAGCTCTGATCAATCCATTGTATCTAGAAGACTGTTGCACACATCTTAGGTGCTCAGTAAGTGTTAGATGATGAAAGAATGACTGTGTTTTGATAACAGATTGATCTTTCTGAGTAGCTATTCCCCTAGGAATCTAAGAGATTGATTCACATAGACTGATTTCCCCAACATGGAAGCTCTCTTAAAGAAGCTGCCCAGTTTTGTTGATGTTGTCTTTCCTGGATAGAGTAAACCCAATGTCATTTGGGAGTGAGCCAGAGACTGTGTGCAACTCTAAGCTAGCTTTGCTCTACTTGCGGGATATATACAGGGCTTGAAATTGGCCATGGAGGGCCCATGCACCCCACACCTGGGACTAAGTCCTACAACATAGGATTACAAACATTTGTCAAACAAAATGTTCAGCTAATTGTAATATTTTTATTTCACTTTTATTAAACAATCTAATGCCTAGAGGCCGGGGAGATAGCTCAGTAGAATAAACGCTTGCCTGGCAAGCGCAAGGGCCTGAGTTCAATCCCTGGTTCTGCTAAACAAACAAACAAACAAACAAACAAATAAATAAATAAATAAAACAATATAAAAATTCTAATGCCTGGAAACATGTTCCTGGTCAGTGGCCTGATGCGCATTCAGTCCCAATGGATAATAAGAGTGAAAGGAGAGCCAAAGTCTTCCCGCTTAGACCATCATCTCCCTGCCCAGCTTGGGACCATTTTGTGACGATTCTGTGGGCTTCTTTTTTTTTTAATTTTATTTTTTTTTCTTGTTTTAGAACTTTTGTTTGTTTGTTTATTTATTTTTATGGCCAGCTCAGCCTGCCCTGAGGGCAGGGCTGGCGCAGCATGTGGTGCTGGGGATCGAACCGCGGTCCCTGCAGCCACCTAAGCTTTCCTAAGCGGGCACTTTAGACCACTGAGCCATCCTGCTGGGCCCCTCTGTGGGCTTCTTTATAACACTTAGAAATGTGAGGAGGAATGTGAGGCAAAGCAGGACTCCTTAGGCTTTAAAATTAATCTCTGCGAGTGCATCACTTGCCATCAGAGAGCTACTTGGAGAATTTACATCATTGATTATGTTTTCATGCAGAAATTGGAATGTATGATTTTTATACATAGTGAAGGATTGGTTTTTCGTATTTTCTCCCAACATAGGTTCAAAATAGCAAACATAAGATGGGAAACTCAATCTACTGAAATGTTTGCTGAGGCCCCACATTTTGTACCAATAAGGTTCTAAGGTTCTTATAACAGTCAGTTCCTGAGATGATAGGCAATAAGTGGAGGCCTCTCCAAAAGGCAGACAAAGTACACCATTAAAAAAGTGCTGCCTTTTCCCATTTATGCATTACTGAGAACAAATAGTCTGTCTTTTGGAGTGGGTTAAACATTTGATCAGCTCCACTAAGTCTTGAAAGATTAGTGCTTTCTTGTTTTGTTTTTACTTTTTGAGGTAGGGTCTTGCTATGTAGCTCAGGCTGGCCTCAAGCTCGTGGCAGTCCTTCCGGCACAGCTGCCAAAGCACTGGGACTACAAACATGTTGCCACCATGATATTTCTTGCAAGGTTATGAACGTAGTATTTTAGTCTATGAACTTTAGGGGGGACGACTGGGATGGCAACCTGGGCCTTGACACTGAGATTTTTTTTTTTGCCTCCTCTCTTGACCTCTGTTTTTATTTTAAAACAGGATCTTCCTGAATCATAAACTTTCCTAGGTAGGGCTTCAGTTTAGAGCTCTCCTGCCTCTGCCTCCTACTGCTCTTGGATTACATGAATGTGCCACAACACTTGGCTAACCTATGCATTTCTTTTCTTCTTCTTCTTTTTTTTTTTTTTTTTAAGAATTTTTTATTTTATTTTATTTTTTTCTTGTTTCAGAACTTTTTGTGTATTTATTTATTTTTTATGGCTGGCTCAGCCTGCCTTGAGGGCAGGGCTGGCGCAGCAGCATGTAGTGCCAGGGATTGAACCGCGGTCCCTGCAGCCGCCTAAGCTTTCCTAAGCAGGCACTTTAGACCACTGAGCCATCCTGCTGGGCCCCTGCATTTTTCTTTTCTTTTCTTTTAATTTTTACTTATTTTTTTAATCTATGCATTTGTGTGTGTGTGTGTGTGTGTGTGTGTGTGTGTGTGTGTGCAGAGTCTCACTGTGCAGCTCTGACTCATAGTGATCCTTCTGCTTCCTGCCTCCCAAGTGCTGGGATGACAGGCACGTGCCACCCCGCCTGGACTCCATGAAGGGGCAGGCACTGAAGGCAGGGCCAGGAATCAAATCCTGGCCCCTGTGCTTTCCTAACCAAGCACTTAGTCCATTGAGCAATGCCGCTGGCCCTTAACCTATGTGTTTTCAAGCTATGATGGATTTGTTTTAGTACAAAAAGGTACCATGACACTAACAACAGTTCTACAAAGTACTGTCTATGGTCTCAAACTTAATCCTGAGGGGATTTGACCCTGGAAGATACCAAAAAAAAAAAAAAAAAAAAAAAAAAAAA